>LFYR01000338.1:20503-31885 GCA_001185155.1 Zostera marina | reverse complement strand
CGCCCTTGATCAGGGAAGGACTATAAACAGAGTTACCGTGGCCTGGAACTCGATCCATTCTTGACGCTTTGGCCTATGGATTCTGAATCATTACGTCATTGTGGGCGGTTGATTCGATCTCATCTTGTCGCCTTGGCCTTGGTGCTGGATCACACACATTGAACCTTGGTTAGGGGGGGTACTGGCGATACACGCATGTTTCTTGTGCTCTCTTCAGGGGGGAGTACTGGTGAGACATGCCTGATTACGGCTGTCACTCCCAGCAACGCCTTTCAACAAGGACTAGGGCTCCGTTGCTATGGCAGGACCCCCGGAGAGCTCCCACGGTGCGGAACACGTTCATCGTCCAGATCGCCGAGTTAGCCCGTAAGTCGCCCGATTGGACTACCAAGTCGCCGAGTTAAAGGATAAGTCGCCGAGTTAGGGCCAAGATCGGCAGTATGGTAGACTGCACATCTTGCCCCTGGAAACTCGGCGAGTTAGCCCTAAATCGGCGATTTCCATACCAGAATCGGCGACTTACGACCGTTACTCGCCGCCAGCCAACGTCATAAATGTTACCATATATGACCATAGGCGCGATGTCCGCCTTTGATTGTGCCCTCCGAGATCCTATAAAAAGGGTCTCAAGGGGACACTCAAAGGCACGATTCAAGTTCCTCTCTCACACCAGAACATCACTACGAAACTCGCCGATTCTCACTAGAATCGCCGAGTTTCCACTTGCAGGTATTTGACGTAGAGCGTGCGTCGTGGACTTCAAAGCCTCCGGCATCACCTCGCACCACCGCGAGCCCTGGTAGCAGATTCAGTGCTTTATCAGCTGGCGCCGTCTGTGGGAATACCGAACCACTGGTGTCCCGTCGTAATCGCGATTTTTTTTGCAAAGTCCGGCTTGATCTCTCCCGGAGGGATCGCCGACTTTGTTAACTAAGTCGCCGATTTAGATCGACAATAGCCGATTCTCGCCTCAAGTCCGATTTATTCTTAAATTGCCGACTTAGCCTTGAGAATTGCCCAATCCGGAATATCGTCTGCTAAGTTAAGAGCGTTGTCCACGATTCTGTTCAAGAAAGATCCTAAAAGTCAAAATCGCCGATTCAGTCCTCTAAATCGTCGATTTTCTTTAGTTTCTTGAGCAAGCTCGGTCAAGTTACCCCTTTCGGAACTTCCCCGCTTTTGTTACTATGGCCATCATCGAAAAGCAAAAGCACCCTTACCACAAGAAGTAAGGGTAAAATGGCAGCAACAATTGAGTTGAAGCAGGGCGAGCAGTCTCTACCAAAGAGACCTGACACTGCTCAACCTGACCAAACAAACTCGGTTCCTCCGCACGTCGAGACTCTTACAACAAAGTTCGTGGAAGATCTCCGTCGGAAGCTGGTCGACAATCCGGTCGCCAGCAGTCCGATCGAGTTCTTGAGAATCAAATGCGCTCCTTTTCACAAGGACCTTTTGAAATAATCTTTTCCACCAACCTGGCGGGTACCCAAGATAGAAGCGTATGACGGTTCGAGTGATCCAAAAGATCACATCAACCTCTACCTTAGTATCTTGGAACCGCAGACCACCGATAACGGACTGTTGTGTCGGGCATTCCTCGACACTCTCAAAGGCAGCACTTATCGGTGGTTCTCTGGTCTACCAGCTGGCTCGGTCTCCAGCTTCGCGGACCTCTCTTCGAAGTTTATCGCCCAACATGTGAGGATGATCAGAATAAAACACAGTGCCAACGCACTGCTAGCATTACGACTGAACAAACTGTCTCTGAGGGATTACATGATTAAGTTCACTTCGATCATGACAGAAGTGAACGACCTAATCCCGAGTCTGGCCATAGTGGGGTTAATGAATGGGCTAGTACCCTACTCCCCTTTGGCCCATAATCTTACGCTCCATAAAGTGGAGACCCTTCCCGACCTCTTCCAACGAGCTCAATCGTTCATTGTGATAGAAGAGGAGAACAATAATAAGTTGGACGGAGTCAAGCCGCCTAGTCAGAAAAAACCTCGCTATGCTAAAGAAGATACATACGAGGATACAAGTTCCCACAGCTTGAAACCTCGACTAGTCCTCCTCTTACAGTTATGACCACCAAAGTCATAACTCGTACTCTCAGTCTGGTAACAGTTATGGCCACGAAAGCCATAGCTCAAACTCTCGGCCCTGTAACAGTTATGACCATAGCCCACGCTCTCAATCCTATGACAGCGATGGCAACCAGAGCCACAGTTCACACACGCAATCAAGTGCATCATGCTAGTATTGAGGAACTATCATCTGTTAGAAGATAGGATTGGCTAGAGTAACCATGCAGGCTATGCTCCTGTCAGTGGCAACCAGCGACCAAAACATGTTGATTCTTTTATTTGTCGCTCATACTATTCTTATATATTCTCAATAGCGATATTATTCTAAATAAATCTCTCTTTAATCCATAGAGATATGTATGCAACATCATATTTAGAATAATCATCTAGTTTACGATTTATGAATCCAAAGTACGACTTAAGAATCTAAATCGGACTCTCATCTACGAATCTAGCCCCGAGATTCTAAATTTACGACTACAATAAACGATACCGTCATTTTCACTCAAGGATCATTTTGTCGCTTTGGCATTAATGATCCTATCCCATCTTGTCGCTATGACCTTGATGAGGATCGAGAGTCACTCTGTCGCTATGGCCGGAGCTTGGCTAAAACACCAGGCTTCAAATCTAGAATTGTAGTCTCTTAGTTTCTATGCTAGTACAAGTTACAAAATAGAATAGTTAGATTTTATTTTTGTGACACTCTTTCGAAATCACTACCTACGACTCTAACTAGTACCCTACCTTAGAAATCTATTTTTTCGCTATGGCCCTAATAGATTAAAATCGTTTTGTCGCTTTGGCCTTAACGATCCAACCCCATCTTGTTGCTCTGGCCTTGATGCGGGTCCAAAAGTTACTCTGTCGCTTCGGTCAGAGTTCAACTACATTAGAGTATAAGTATAGAGTCTTAGGTAGTTGATAAGTACAAATGAGCCAAACCCCAAGAGGTTCTAGGTACCCACAACACATATGAAAATCTATTCTGTCGCTATGGCCTTAATAGATTAAAAATCGTTTTGTCGCTATGGCCTTAACGATTTAACACCATCTTGTCGCTAAGACCTTGATGAGGGTAAAAAGTTACTCTGTCTCTTCGGCCAGAGCTCAACTACACATTAGGGAATGAAATTTAGAGTCTTAGGTTCTCAAAAAGTTCTAAGTCATATTCTCGATAATTTTTGTATCTTCAACTTATTACGTCAATTAGCTTTGCGAGTCTTAATTAGTTGTTTAATTTATTTCGCGAGTTTAGCCATAGACTGAGCTACGATTCGTACGACCAAGTCTACGCCCAGAGTGGCTAGTAATAGGGTTAGCAGAGTCTAATTTACGTCCAGAGTGGCTAAATTACAACTTGTGAATCTAGTTTCGGGTCTTAGTTACAATTCAAAAAATAAATTAAGTAAACAACTAATTAAGAAAGCAAAATAATTGATTAAATTGAGTTCCAAAAACATTACAAAAATGTCAAAATATTTCAAGAGGGATTATCAGAAGCTCTCTCCGACACTTCTGTCGCTTCGGCCAGAAGTCGTGACATTTCAGGAGGGAGTATTACAAGCTCTCTCCGACACTTCTGTCGCTTCGGCCAGAAGTCGTCACATTTCAGGGAGGGTATCACAAGCTCTCTCCTGCATCGGGGTTCAAACTTAAGTTGTAATTAGAAATTACAAACGTAACCCTCGAGTTTGAAATATTTGCATCCTTCGGATTTGTCATTCATGCTATCTTTTACAACTCTACAATAATCTGGAGGTATAAATTATCCGCAAATTTAACCGTAGGCTGAGCTACGATTCGTACGACCAAGTCTACGCCCAGAGTGGCTAGCAATAGGGTTAGCAGAGAAACAATAGGGTTGACTGGGGTCCACACCTGGGGTCCTATTATTCCTCGAATCATCCAAGAAACAGAAAATATTCTTCCACTTGGAATATCCACCCCTTTGGATCTATCCCCTGGAACTTTGGCAAATTCAGTCGGATCGATCTGGTTGTCTTTTGGCTGGATGTCTCTGCCCCTCGCATCCCCATACCCATTGATGCATGAATTTCCCTCATCATTGATGTCAGATTTCCGATCCGATCGATTATGTTGGCGATCGCTATATCCTGACGAGATAGCCGTGATGTTTGATCGGTCACTACCTTGCCTAACTCTTCCCGAATATCCTCCAGTGGATCACACACCTCCTTATGTTCTGCCATACCAATTCACAATTTGATTAAGACACTTAAAAAAATTCACACACACAATCAATCTTGTTTCCCGGCTTTGGATCCAGTTGAGGCCTGTAACATGCTCGGGATAGCTTGAATTTTTTTAGTCGTTCCCGACTTATGAGTCTCCGACAGACGGCGGTTGCCGAAACAGTGAAAGAACCAATGTAATGGTGTGATCTGGGTGGAGTCACACGGTAGCTGGAAATCTCCCAAGGGAATTGGAGGTTGGATAAGAAAATTCTCCCAAAGGAGCCAGAGGTGAGAAGGATTGATTTCTGTAAAGTTGGATAATCCCAACATTGGGTTTCCATTATATTTAAAGCAATTATTTACTCAATTCGGATAACACCAACATTGGATAACCCCACTAATTTCTACCACTTATAGCTAATTAAATGAAAATTACTTAAAAAGTAAATATAATTATTATCCTGATTCTTCGATCTGTTTGGACCGGATGGGCCTACGGACTGTTTCCTCGCAGATGGTTGTGTCACCGTCGACCAGATCACCGGTGATCTCTTCATCAATGCTCAGATCATCCCTCAGTCTGGATGTAACTGCCTCTAAATCTTGCTGGATTGTTACACCTACCAATCTCCTCGGTCCGTCTCTGATGTGCACCCTATAATTTTATTTCCTCCAAATTTAAACCATCATGCCCTAAATCCCTAATTTATTTAACATTTTAAGGTATGGGTATAAGGTTACATGTATGGATAGTTGTTATCCAACTAACTAATAATATCTACATACGTGTAACTAATAATATCTAAATAGTTAGTTAGTAAACTAATAAGCAGTTAGTATTAATAAACCTATAAATAGACTCAAGGTGTAAGAACTTATCAATGCAATATGACATTCAGTTTTCACTTCATTCATATAGTACCAGACGCTTGGTAAACATCAGCGAGAAAAGCTTCCTTCGATGACGAGTCCAACGCCAACTTCCGCTGCAACTGGTCCGACAAGATCTTTCAAGATCATCACAAAGCGGATCAGATGCATTCTCCTCGACAAGAACAATTACTTTTCGTGGGAGGCTCAATTTTCCGCTATGCTACGTGGATTTGATTTGATGAGCTATGTTCGCGGCGACGTCGATTTGATCTCACCGGAGACGATCCAATAGGATCAATTGATACTTAGCTGGATCTTGACTGGCATATCAACCATTATTGTTCCTCAAGTCACATCTTATCAAACGTCCGCCGGCGCTTGGCTATATTTATAACGCTTATACGCATCCGACACGCAGACTCGACAACTATATTTACACCTCCAGCTGCAATCGGTCTGTAAAGAGAAGATGTCCATGGATGAATACATCTCCAAAATTGCGGTAATCAAGGATGCACTCGCCGCCACTGAAGAAAAACTGAAAGAGAAGGAGATTATATTGATCGTACTCGGAGTTTTGAATGATGAGTACATGGCCTTTGTGACTTCCCTCACCACGTGATATGATCCAAATCTAACGTTCTCGGAACTTGGAGAACTTCTCATGGATCAGGACTTACGGATGAGTGCTCGGAACGGGTCACGCGTTGTCGAGTCCGGCGAGATACATGTTATGGCAAAGACTGGTTCGGGGTCAAAGTTCGAGTTGCGATGTCAAATCTGCTCACGCAAGGGACATGGGGTGGTAGATTGTTACAATCGTCTCAATATAACTAAATTTCCACCAAGTCATAATCGCACCTTGTCGCCAAGAGGTCCGAATGGAAATAAGCCCGGATCGGTGAACGCCATAACTCATCACTCATTAGAACCCATAACGATGTGATACCCAGACTCAGGAGCCACATCACATATCACGAATTCTGAAGAAAACATCTAGTACCCGCTGCCTTATACCGGTAAAGACAACATATATACTGCCGACGGGACTCCACTTCAAATTAAAAAAACTGGTCAAACTATGGCCATTAATGTTGAATCTTCTTGTGTTCTTCGTGACTTATTACTTGTGCCCTCTGCTACAAGAAATTTAAATTTCGGATAATCAGATGATCAATTCCAGTTCGGATGAACTAAAGACTCTTCAACTAAATTTGGGAAACCTGAGAAAGAAGAGAGAAGAATTCTCCCGCAGGAGCCAAAGGTTGGAAAAGACACTCCCTAAGGAGCTGGAGATAAGAAAAACAGAATTGGATTAAAACTTTCGATGATCGTTAGAGACGATCCTCTATATTATTTACATGGTTGTTTATCCAGTAATAGTTTACCATGTGGCTTATACAATTGTTATTGACTAATAACTGTAATTAGCTAAAGCTCATATTCATAGTCTTTCTTGCGTGTGCTTTGCTTGACCCAGCTATGTTTGGTGCGAGCCTCCTCGTCAGTGCTGTTCTCATCTCCCCTGTCCTTACCGGCGGGTTCGGAATTAATTCCTAATTCTTCCCGGAGCTTCTTTACCCACTTTATCCATGTCTAGTTCAACTGTAACATTCCCATCTCTATCCCGAACAATCTTGTCCTCAAGATTGGTGGTCGCCAATATATCCTTTATGAACTCGATGTCCTCCCAGGATTTATTTTCTGCTGACAGCCCCACCCATTCTACCAGTACTTATTTAATTTCCTAGTGAGACATGTTTGATTACATCAGTCACTCCCAGCAACGCCCTTCAACAAGGACTAGGGTTTCGTCGCTTTATACCGGACCCCCGGAGAGTTCCACAAATGCGAAGGAAGTGTCTACGTCAAGTACTCAAGGCAACACCTGGGAATCGCCGACTGGGACTACCAAGTCGCCGACTCCAGGGGTGAATCGTCGACTCTAGGCCTCGTGGTCAGTTCTGATAGACTGCCAACTTGGCTCATGGAGAGTCGGCGACCGCACCTCTGAATTGACGACTCCCATACATGAGTCGCCGATTCTCAGTCGTTACTTGGGAGGGCCCACGTCATTATGGCACCCTTAATTGGGCACCATAATGGAGTGGGCCCACGCTAATGAATGGGGAAACGTCCCCCAGGATCCTATAAAAGAGGCCCTTGGGGGTCCTCTACTCTCAGGTCATTCCCACTTGATACACACCCAACCAGAGAAATCCAAGGAGCCCGAATCGCCTACTCCCAAGAGAGTCGTCGATTCCCCTCCACTTTTGCAGGTACATTGAGGTAGAGCGCGCGTCGTGGACTCCAAAGCCTCCGGCCCTCCTCGCAACCCCGCGAGCCTACTGGTAGCAGATTTCGTGCTTCATCAGCTGGCGCCGTCTGTGGGACTATCGAACCACGATATCTCGTCGTAATCGCGAAATTTTCTTCGCAAGTTCAGCTCGATTCCCTTAGGGCGAGTCGCTAACTTTGTGTTAAGGAATCTCCGATACACACAGGCAATCGCCGACTCCACCTAGTGAGTCTCCGATTGTGGGTTATTCTGCTAGCTAAGAGTGTTGTCCACGACCAGACTCGAAAGAAAAACTACCTAAAGCAGTCCCCGATTCCACCATCGTGTGTCGCCGATTCCACCCTGTGAATCGCCGACTACACCTTGTGAATCGTCGACTCCACTTGGTCTTTTTTCTCGGGCCTCGGTTCAGTTCAAAAGTCAAAAAACCTAAGGCCAGTTGCCGACTCCACCTGCTGAGTCGCCGACTCCACTTGGTTTCTTTCGAGTTAGCTCGATCAATACCTGCGCTTCGGTTGGAATTCGCTTTTGCGATCTATGGCATCTGAAAGACAAAAGCACGATTACCATCTGAGGAACAAAAGTAAATCCTCAGTGGCACTCGATGGGGCACACACTGAACATCCTCAGCCAAACATACAAGTTGAGAGGTTCGAGGATGCTCAAACTGATCTGCCCCCTCGGACATCCATCTCTCCCGCTCTAGAAGCGAGGTTGATTAACTTCATGGATAACATGGAAAGAAGAGTTAGCAACCTCGAGAAAGCGAGGAGTCAGAGAACCATCGCCCACGATAAAGCGGGTGAATCGGCTTCTCACAATTCTCCAACTTCGGAGAAAAAAAAGTTTCAGAACCAGAAAAATCAAGAGCTGGACCCAGTAAGAGTCGCACTGAGAGGACTCTTACAACACGATTCGTAGAGGAGCTCCGTCGGAAGCTGGCCGACAGTCTAGTCATCAGCAGTCCGATCGAGTTCCTAAGAGTCAAAAGAGCTCCTTTCCAAGAGGACCTTTTGAAGGTGGCCTTTCCACTAACCTGGCAGGTACCCAGAATAGAGTCGTATGATGGTTCGGGTGATCCAAAAGATCACATCAACCTCTACCTCAATGTTCTGGAGCTGCAAACCACTGACCAACGCACTCTCTGTCGAGCATTCCCCGACACTCTCAAGGGCAATGCCTATCGGTGGTTTTCCGGTCTGCCAGCTGGATCAGTCTTCAGCTTTGCAGACCTCGCATCCAAATTCGTCGCCCAACATGTGGGGATGATTTGGATCAAACACAGTGCCAATGCACTGCTGGCATTGCGACAGGACAAACTGTCTCTGAGGGATTAGACGATTAAGTTCACTTCAATGATGACAGAAGTGAGCGACTTAATCCCGAGTCTGGCCATTGCGGGGTACACAAATGGTCTAGTACCCTACTCCCCTCTGGCCCTAAATCTTACGCTCCATAAAGTGGAGACCTTACCCGACCTCTTCCAACGAGCTCAATCATTCATTGAGGTAGAAGAGCAGAATGAAAACAAGCTAGTGGAACTTGAGAACACTAGCTTCAAAAAACAAAAGTTCGACTCCTCGAACAGATACACTGGCGATGAGGCTGATTCCTTCAGAAAGGAATGGAAGCCTAAACGCGATAACAAGGTGTATCAAACATCCACCAAATAGTCGCCAAGGGGCCCACCTCAACCATGGAAGGATCGGACCCCACTAACAATCAGAAAAGGCGAGCTGTTTGAGAAACTGAAGAACAGAGCGGATCGGCCCGCTCCTCGCTCTATAGACCCTTCAACCAAGGAGAGCCGTCAAAAACGTGGAAGATTCTGTAGATTTCACAAGGACCACGGCCATCTGACGGACTGTTGTAGGGAGTTCTCGCTTTATGTCGAGCAATTTATCTTGAACGGCGAACTTGACAACCTGGTCAAAGGATCCCGAGGTCGAAATGATTGCAAGTCTGATACGAAAGGGAAGCGCATACGCTCTCCTTCACCAGACAGCGACAATAGCGAGGATCACCCACGGAAAACCATCCATATGCTATTTGGTGGTAGACCCACAGGAAGGCTAGCATAACTAAGAGGAGTAGGAATAAGCTGTCACCCAAAGGTCCCTGCATCTGGCACACGGACAACATACAACAATACTACGCTTAGTATTGAGCACGTTATTCCTTAGAGCCTCTTAGTCTATATGTTAGTTTAAATTGCAAAGTAGAAAAATTTGATTTTACTGTTGTAATTTACATTCTCAATAAAATTTAGATTTATCATCTACCTACGACTCTAGCTAGCACCCCACATTATGAATCTATTTTGTCGCTATTGCTTTAATAGATTAAAATCGTTTGTATACAATACGATTCAACCCAATTGATGGTACCCCCAAGTTACCAGCCCAGGCCCATGAAGAAGTCTAGGAGCGAGGCCCAGCAAGACGAATAGAAGAGAGCCCAAGTTATGCCAAGGACATTAGATCGTTCGGATGGTCCGGACGGCCCCTAAAGCCCTACGGACATTTGGTCTAGGCCCAGCAAGACGAATAGAAGAGAGCCCAAGTTATGCCAAGGACATTAGATCGTTCGGATGGTCCGGACGGCCCCTAAAGCCCTACGGACATTTGGTCTAGGCCCACCAGGACGGCTGGAAAGACCCATTAGCTTGAGCAGTTAACATCCCAAAGGAGGCGTCCCAAGTATATCAGATACCGAACTCGTTAGGAAATTGTATAAATACCCTTAGGGGTGAAGTGCAAAAGGGGGGATCACTTGTAATACATTGGGAATACACTTGTAGTATACTTGTGATTATACGATAATAGAGAGGATCATCCACTTTTCCAGTGGGACGCGATCAGTGGTGAACCTGACGTGAATCGAACACGAAAAGATGGATGCAGAGCAACCGGAGCGGGAAATTCAGATAGAGGGAAGTCTAGAAAACGTGGCGGCAGAGACATACGGGAATCGGCTGTCAACAGTTACCCGTGAAAGCCAAGGTGTAAGCGAACAAGTGCGTTTAGAAGAAAACATCGAAGAGGCACCTTATCACCCTCAGCAGCGTACGTGCGAGAATTCCCGGTTCTTTGAAGAAGCAATACCGGAAGATGGGATGGATGCAAGTTGGTCGGAGCAAAGTCGATCAAGATCGCCAGAACATAGAAATGACCAAGAGGGGTATGGGAGAACATTTCCCATATTACGGGAACCAAGAGAGAGTCAACTCATGTCAATTATCGCGGATTTACAAAATAATCAAAGGCAACTCCAGGAACAAATTGTATCAATGGCAAACAGAAGCATGCGTGAGAACATCCCCTTACGACCGTCAATTGGTTATCTGGACCAATTGACACCGACGGACAATGAAGAAGCTTTAGCGCGACATCTTTTAGCGGAAGGATACCCAACGGGGTGGAGAGCCCCAAAAATTACATCATATGATGGCACAACGGATCCGAAAGATCACATCCATTCGTTTCGTATGGAAATGGAGGATACTACTGGGCGAAGGGACATTTGGTGTCGTATGTTTAGAAGAACTTTGAAGGGAGAAGCAGTGGGTTGGTACAGAAATCTTCCGGTGGGAAGTATTAACTCATTCAAAGACTTGGAAAAATCGTTCAAAATTACCTTCGGGCATAAAATAAGGCGCAAAGGTTTAAATACAACTCTGCTGACAGTAGTACAGGGAGATCGTGAGTCAACGCGAGAGTATATGGATCGGTTTGCGATGGCTGTTCAAAAAGTCGTTTGTTCGGAGGAAGGAGTACTAATGGCGCTAGTTAATGATTAAGACCAACCAGATTTTCAGGGGATTTAGTAAGGGATCTCCCATCAACATTTGCAGAAGCTATGGAGAGATCGTACAAAGAATCAAACGTAGAAGATTACCATGAAGCAAAATATAAGCAGATAC
>LFYR01000215.1:533619-553867 GCA_001185155.1 Zostera marina | reverse complement strand
CGTTGATACCACGACTTAAAAGATTGTTTTTGTGTAAAGATATTTCTACAGGAATGACTTGGCATAAAAATGATCGGAAAAAAGATGGAATTCTTCGTCATCCGGCAGATTCATTGCAATGGACACAATTTGACGATCGATATCCCGATTTTGCTTCTGAACCACGTAATATCAGATTGGGACTTGCAAGCGATGGATTTAATCCATTTAGTATGATGTCAGTTTCTAATAGCACGTGGCCAGTCGTTCTTATGCCTTATAATCTTCCTCCGTGGTTGTGTATGAAACAGCCCAATTTTATTTTGAGTCTTCTAATTTCCGGGCCTACCTCACCTAGAAATGATATAGATGTCTACTTACAACCACTGATTGATGAGTTAAAAATTTTATGGACCACTGGTGTCACTACATATGACGTGGTTACTCAGAATAGCTTTCAAATGCATGTTGCAGTGATGTGGACAATTAATGATTATCATGGATATGGTGATCTTTCTGGTTGGAGCACGAAAGGAAAATTGACATGTGCAGTTTGTTCTGAAAAAACGAGTAGTGTTCGATTGAAATATGGAAAGAAAGAGTCTTTTCTTGGACACCGTCGTTTCTTGGAAAAAGACCATCCGTATAGACGTAATAAAAAGGATTTCAATAACAAAATCGAAAACGAAGAAGCGCCTAAACGACCCTTGGGAGAGGAGGTATTTCTGAATTTGATTTTTTTTAGAAATTCTATTATTTTCGGCAAAAACGATGAGAGACCATCAAAGAAGAAGATGAAAGTCATGTCTTTACCTCCTGGATGGAAAAAAGTTAGTATTTTCTTTCAATTGTTGTATTGGAAGACTCTGTTGATACGTCATAATATCACGTTATGCATACTGGAAAAAATGTCTGCGACAATATTATAAACACTTTATTGGAAATGGATGGCAAATCGAAAGACTATTTGAGTGCCCGTTTGGATCTTCAAGAAATGAAAATTCGTTCCGAGTTACATCCAGTAAAGATTAATGATTCTGAATGGAAGATTCCAAAGGCGATATTCAATCTCAATAATGAAGAAAAGACGATTTTCTGTAAAGTGTTTCATGATCTGAAATTTCCAGGTGAGTACGCATCCAACATATCATCAAAAGTGAAATTGAAAGAAAGGAAGTTTACAGGTTTGAAAAGTCATGATTGTCATATGATAATGCAACAATTACTTCCAATTGCGTTACGTCGATCAACACATCCGAAGGTAACATCTGTTTTAGTTGACATATGCAAGTATTTCAACGCGATTTATTCTAAGGCGATTGTAGTTGAACATATGGAAAGATTGAAAAAAAAGTATCGTTATTACATTGTGCAACTTGGAAAAAATATTTCCTCCGAGTTTTTTTACAATAATGATACATCTAGTAGTACATCTTGCAAGTGAAGCGAAAGTGGCTGGTTCAGTTCATTATCGATGGATGTATCCAATTGAAAGATATCTACTGACTTTGAAAAAATAAGTTCGGACCCGTATTCATCATGAAGGGTCGATTGCAGAAAAATATCTGGCCGACGAATCTATGACATTCTGTTCACGTATTTTACATAACGTTGAAACTAAGTCAAATAGAACGGAAAGATATATCGATTGTTACTATGGTGCATCGACTCACACTTCGCTCACTAAACTTGAACATGGTCAAGTTCATCGATATATCATTTTCAATTTGGATATTATTGAGATATTCTGAAATCTTCATATCGAAGACCTAAAACAAAGGTACGTACGTATATGATTAATCATTTTCATATCATCGATATACCTTTTTCGTATCTATTTAATATGTACGTTTGACATATTAGGTATCCGACTATTACTTCCTTGCGTTTGCAAAAATTACATTTCAAAGAATTTGCAGACTGGTTTGAAACATATGTTCAGAAAAATAGGGGCAAGGACGAGAATATTTCACCAGATATTTGTTCGATATCAAGAGGTCCAAATTTCTTCATAAAATCGTACAACGGCTACATCTTAAACGGTGTGAAATTTCTTTCGTTTGAAGTGTCCAATTTAAAAAATACACAAAATCATGGTGTCTTAGTCTCCGCCACTACATCCACATACTTAAAGAATCCAAATGACGATCCGAAAATTGATGATCTTTCGTACCATGGAACTCTTCACAAAGTTTTCGAAGTATGTTACGGACACGATATGTTGAAATATCCCATGTTTCACTGCAAATGGTACGAAGGATTTAAAAAAGACGAGTTCGGTCTGGTTAGTGTGAAAACGTCTATGCCAAAATACGGAGAAGAACCATTTATTTTTGCCGAACAAGCTAAACAATGTTTTTATTCAATAGATCCTATTGAATCTAATAGGAGTTTTGTACTAAACAGACCTCATAGACAAATATTTGATGTAGACGATGTATAATGAATTTCAATATTATTTTTATTTTATATTATCTTTCGATTAATTAGATTATCCTTATTTTATTTAGATGTATTGGTTACTAGTAGCATTCGTTCTATCGGTTTTCATGGTCGTCACGACTCCCGATCAGAGTGATCATTCAAATGATGAACAAGATTATGATCATCTGAATCTACATGACATGAACATGGCTGGGTGCGATGGTAATCAAACGAAGAAAAAAACAAGAGAACAAAACAAAGATCATGCTGAATATCATCCATCACAAGGACAACGGTTTGTAATAAAATTCAGAAATGATCAAATTGTCCACGATAGCGTAGCAAGAAAACTAAACAAGAAATGCGCAATGGTCGCGAACGATTTCAAGCTACTATCAATGGACGTACCGTAGATTGAACAAGATCAGAAAAACATAGATGAGGCGATGGCAACGATACAGGTTTATTAATTAATATTTAATTATTATTATAGATTTTATAGTTAATTAATAATTAATTTTATAATTATTCATCGAACAGAGAGAATTTGATTACAGCGGGTCAACCTTTGGTTATCGACGTGTCAATGAAAGGTTAAATAAATTATGGAGAAGCGTTTATAACTCTTTATTGGATAAATATAATAACAAAGATCTAACAGTCGAAGAGGTTATGAGAACATTACCCGACTACATCATCAAAGAACAATTTCTAAAAAAAGCTGATCGAGAGAAGATCACCGAGGGGATTAGTACGTATTAATTTCTTCTTTTTAATTGCAATTCATAACTTAATTATTTTATTTTTTTTAACTTAATTATTTTATTTTAACTTAATATAGGAAATTTCTGAAATTAACAAAGACAATCGGGCTAAACAAACATCACACAGTTTAGGTTCGAAAAGTCTAACACAAAGAAATTACGAAGCTGTAAGTAAATTATTTAATTTCATATTTACTTTCAAGTTCTTTTTTCTTTCATATTTAATTTCATATTTCTTTCTTTTCCTAATTTTAATATTACAGGAACAAAAGGGATTAAATGATATTGAAATTTGAAAACTCAATATAAAGGCAGCTTATCCAAAAGACGAACGAGTGGTACGTAATCTTTTAAATTTATAATTACAGTTAATTACTATTTGTTTGACTACTTTCATTTGTTTTTTAAGGATAAAGCGGTTAAATGGATAGACAGTAAAGAAGCCAAAAATATGGCTCAACAAGAAAATATGACTGACACGGTAATTATTTCATATTTTTTCCAATATAATTCAATAGTTATATTTACATTAATTATTATCATGTTTTCTTTTTCATTAGGCTCTAATCAAATTTGCTATTGATAGTACAGGGTCCGACACACAGACCATAGTACTAAAAGACGTATCCCAAAGTGTCTGGTACGCAGAGGAGGGGGGAGTACTGGTGATACAGTATCCCGAACACGGTCACAACCTACCAGCAACTAGAAGTCCGGATAGCCTAAGATGAGTTGAGGTATCTATTCTAGGGTTATGGGGGTCCCAGGTCGAATCCTAGGAAGATCGACTTTCCTGAGAATCGACTTCCCTGGGATCGACTTTTGAGTAAAGTCGATCACCAGGAAAAGTCGACCCCCAGAAAGTCGATCTCTGGAAAGTCGACCCCTGGACCCAATCTGATCAGTTAGGCAGTTAGGCGGTTACTGCCCAAATGACCAGATTGACCCCATAAGAACCCCTATAAATAGAGGGCACCCCCCACTCATCAAAGGCAAGTCATTTGGAGAAGAAGAATTCCTAGCGAAGCAGAGCTCTGCACACTTGAGTTCCGGTCCGGTTTCCCGCGGAGTTCCCCGCTTGGCGCTTGCTTGCGCGTCTTGGAGTACTGGTCGGGTTTCACCCCCATCACTTAGCACACACGATTGTAGTCTTGACATCGTGTCTCTTACGCCGTCTACTTCACAAACCCAATATCTCGGGAAGGTTAACAAAATAGGCAATCGAGCTTTGTGAGTTTGACTCTGATTTCCGACCAGCCACTGCTATCAAAGGGCATGTTGTAGTGGACTTCATCGTCGAGCTCACACCTTCAAACTTAACCGAACCTTGAATTGTGGAAGTAGATGGTTCAAGTTGCAGCAGAGGCTCAGGTATCGAAGTGAAAATCTATAGTCCGGATGGAAAAAACTACGAACACTCGGTACGACTTTACTTCCCAGCATCCAACAATATCACGGAATACGAAGCAGTTATACACGGCCTAAAGCTGCTGAGTACTCCCAGCTCGTAGCTTGGCAAACCACTGGTGAGTTCACCTGCAAAGAACCACAAATCACTAAATATGTGGAAGCAATGGTGGCACTCGCAAAACAGTTCGCCGAGTTCAAAATCGAGCAGATCCTTCGAATTCAAAACACACCCGCTGATGATCTAGCACGTCTAGCTTCGGCTTGGAAGGGAGAACAACGCAAAATTCTAGAGGACTCTATACTCCAGCCCACATGCCAAGTATTGAGCGTCACTTCCGATCCTCATGAAGATTGGAGACAACCAATACTAACATTCATTCAAATTGGGGTACATCCTAATGACAAGGGTGAGGCCAAAAAATTAAAACATAAGGCAGCCAAATATTACGACGTCGGAGGGGTGCTTTACAAAAAGTCCTTCGACAGCCTGCTGCTGCGTTGTTTGGTCGAGCTAGTTACGGATAGGGATATCCAGGAAGTACATGAAGGCTCGTGCGGACTCCACGAGGGAGGAAGAGCACTAGCCTTCAAAATCATACGGCTGGCGTATTATTGGCCCACCCTAAGATTGGAAACTCGCATTTACGTCCACAAGTATCGAGCATGTCAGCTGCACAGCCTAATGCAACAGAAACCATCCGCGGAAAAGACTCCGATCTTGAGCAAGATCCCGTTCGCAAGGTGGGTTTTCTGAAGCTTGAAATACTAGAAGAATAGATTTGCAGTTACGGGAATATTCAAGATCCAGCAGATATTGATGAACCCCCTTAAAATACGAAGAATGCAGCTTGAAACTGCGAGAGGGACACCCAACACGCGAGCAAAATCTCGCTCATCAAAGTAGGTATCGGAAGCATGCGAAAGTGTTTGAAATATAGTTTTGGGATTGCTGGGAATTCCGCCAGTGGCACATTTAAGGATTGGTGTCGCGACCCCCAGAATCACAAGTGCCCGGTTATTCTTGTCCCTCAGAGCAACTCCCCGCATGATAGGTAGACATGATAGAGGAGAGTGCATCGGTGCGTCCTCAGGCATGCGAGGGCGATTCAATGAAACTTCGTTAAAACAACCCTCGTTGGTACGGTTGTAAGGTAAAACGCGAATTTCGCCGTCGGGCCGGGTCTCGCAATGAGCAAACCCCGTGGGGTTCACAACTCCTTCATAAAAAGGTAGGTTATCGTCCTTGTCACGACCAGCATCAAGTTCAGTGGGTGGAGGAGGAGACCTCGCTCCCTTAGAAGGATCGCGATGGGCATTGCCCCCGCCGACAGATTGAGTCGCGCCGCCAGAATCAATTCCTCTTCATAATCAATGTATTGAAGACTATGAAAAGGTTCTTCCTCAGATGGAAGATACACTTTTCCCATTCTATGGCCCTTACGAGTTCTTTTCTTTTTTCTCTTCTTCTTGCCGGTATTATCATCATCGGCACGTTTCCTCTTACTCGATTCCAGTCCAGAGGTATTGACCCCCTCGGCATTGATAATCAGGGAGTCGGGATTTGCATCAACGACTTGGATTGGTTCGTCAGTCACTGCCTCATCTAAAGTCGCCGATTTAGAGGTCAGAATCGTCGATTTATATCTGATAATCGACGATTCTGGGTCAGCACCTCGACGACCCTTGCCAGTCTTCCCAAATTTCATGGACGTTGGAGGCCCCCTAGAAATCGACGATTTTTTAGGCAAACTCGATGATTTTTCAGGAGGGGACCTAGCGATCTCACCCATTTCTAATCCAGGCTCGGCCACGGGTTGAGCCATAGGGGCCTTCTCCGATATCGTAGATTTCTGCTAAGAAATCGACGGTTTTTCAAGAGTAGACCTGAGCAGCTCAGACACGGTGTCGCGAGTATTCAAGTCCGATGGCGACTGGATAGTCAGATTCGTCGATCCCAGCCCGAGATGAGGGGAACCCCCATGGAGCCGGTGAAGGAAGGAAGATTCAATGACCTCTAGAGTTGCAGATAGACCCAGATCTGTGTCATTGCCCAACAATTCGTCGACCATCTCCGCGGTAGACAGAGGAGTAGAAGGGTCGGCCATTCTCGATGAGAATCGACGATTTAAAAGAGAATCGACGATTTAATTTGGGGGTTTTGGAAAGGGTTTTAGGCGATTTCTCCAGAGAAGTAATGAGAGTGAAGTGAAGATTAAAATAATCTCACTCCTATTTATAGCCCTTGGAAAAATTGCAAAACCACCCTAAAAAATCCAGAAAATACGCAAAGGAGAATCGTTGATTGATCTCCAAATCCTTCAAATCAAGCCAAAATCGACGATTTTCAGCGATTTTCACGGGATAGGGAAGATAAGTTTCCATATTTGGGAAATTTGTAAATATTCCCTAAGATCCCAAGGATCTTCTAAAAAGATCTGTCGAAGATCGTCGATTTTACAAGAAAATCGTCGATCTTGGTGGGTAAATTGGAAAACTACCCACAACGTCACCTTGAGGCTAAGGTCGTCGATTTAGAACATTAGATCATTGACCCAGGGTAGAACACTCTATCCTTAAGGGGGAGTATCACAAACTCTCCTCAAAACTTCTGTCGCTCCGGCCGGAAGTCGTTACGTCTCGAGGGGGAGTATCACAACCTCTCCCCGACGTTTCGGCCAGAAGTCGTCACGCTTCGGGGGGGAGTATCACAAGCTCTCCCCAACGCTTCTGTCGCTTTGGCCAGAAGTCGTCATGCTTCAGGGGGGAGTATCACAAGCTCTCCCCGACGCTTCTTTCGCTTTGGCCAGAAGTCGTCACAATTCGGGAGGAGTATCACAAACTCCCTCCTACACTTCTGTCGCTTCGGCCAGAAGTTGGCACATTTTATGCAGGTACTTAAGGGGAGAGTATCACAAGCTCTCCCCAATACTTCTGTCTCTTTGGCCAGAAGTCATCACATTTGGGGGGGGGGGTATCACAAACTCTCCCGACGCTTCTGTCGCTCCGGCCGGAAGTTGTCAAATTTGAACACGATAAATCTGTTGCTTCGACTAGATTTATCGAGGATTTATTGAGCAAAAGGAGGAGTAACACGAGAAGTAACTTCGCACGATAAGTTGAATAAGTCAATAAAATATGCGTTTTAGACAGACGTATTTGTTTTGCTGGATGTTTTCTGTTTTGCAGGTATGATTATCGCTTTGACCTCGATAGATTAAGATCATTTTATCGCTTTGGCCTTAATGATCTCAACCCATCATTCCGCTTATTCGCATTGATGGGTTAGCCGTCATTGTGGACATAAAGTCGCTCCTGATCAGAGTTGACTATAAACATTAGTTCTATCGCTTTAGCTAGAAATAGATTCTGTTGCTTTGGCCAGAATCGGATCTATTTCATCACTTTTGCCTTAATAGATTAAGGTCCATTTTGTCGCTTTGGCCTTAATAATTCTCTCATCTTGTCGCTTTGGCCTTGATTGCACAGCAAAAGTCGCTCTTGATCAGGGTTGGACTATAAACACGTAGTTATGTTGGCCTAGAACTAGATTCTGTCGCTTCGGCCAGAATCAATCCATTTTGTTGCTTTGGCTTTAATGGATACTGAATCATTGTATCACTGTGGCCGCAATAATTCGATCCCATCTTGTCGCATTGGCCTTTATGTGGATCACACACACAACCTTGCTTGGGGGGGATACTGGCGATACACGCATGTTTCTTATGCTCTCTTCAGAGGGGAGTACTGGTGAGATATGTCTGATTATGGTAGTCACTCCCAGCAACGCTCTTCAACAAGGACTAGGGTTTCGTCGTTATATGCCGAACCCCCGGAAGGCTTCCACGGTGTGGAATAAGTTCATCGTTAAATCGCCGAGTTAAACCGTAAATCGCGATTGGACTACCAAATCGCCGACTTTAGTGGTGAATCGTCGAATTAGGGTCTAGATCGACAGTATGGTAGACTGTACATCTGGTCCCTCGAAACACGACGATTTTGCCCCTAAATCGACGATTCCATACCTGAATCGCCGATTTACGACCGTTACTCGTCGCCTGCCTACGCCATAATGAGCCATAAATGCGCCCTATTATGGTAGCCGGCGCGATGCACGCCGCCGAGTGTGCCCCCAAGACCCTATAAAAAGGATCCCAAGGGGTCACTCTAAGGCAAAATATAAATTCCAACCACACTAATGCATACCAGAGAGAATTGCCGATTTTTACATCTAAATCGCCTATTCTCCTCTGACGGGATTTGACGTAGAACACCCGTCGTAGAATCCAGAGCCTTCGACCCTCCTCGCAACCCCGCGAGCCTCCTGGTAGCAGATTTAGTGTTTCATCAGATACCTTATTGTTTTAAGAAGGAGATATTATGCATGATCCACTTCTTTTAAATTGAATATTATGGGTCAATAATTCAAGGGGAGCGTGCTCATAATGGTAAAATAAAATATTGACTAAACATGAATTAAAACATAAATGCCATCGGCAAAGGGGGAGAATGTAGAATCAAAATTGTCGACATAGGATTATATGTTTAAAACATGTTAATTTAAACCCTAATTATAATCTTAATCTATAAGGTGAAATTAGTCAAGATTAGACCTAACTCCAGTTAATAATTAAATCATTTGTGTCTAAAATTTAAATAATTGCATCTCTTACCTTGAATATTATTATAATTATCTTTAACACTTAATTCAAGGTATAATATTCCAAGGGGACAAAACACTATTCACGTTGAAATTATTCAAGGGGACAAAACACTATTTGATAAATAGATGGGTACCAAGACAAGCTTTGGACTTAAGTGAGAAATCAATGAGCCATCCATTGAAGATCGAAGGGTGGACATCTAGTGACCAAGGCTATAAATAGATGGGTACCCCACCCCCCCCATTATCGTTCACAACACCTCAAGCAATCTAAAGAGCTTTCACTCCACATTTTGAGTTCTCCAAAAGTATTCTTACTTCCACGCTTCAAAGTTTCCAAAAGTTCTCAAGTGTTCTTGCTTTCAAAAGCTTCAAAAGCTCTCCAACTTCTTCTAATCCACTTATTTATCTTAACAAGTAAAAAGTATTGTTTACTTAATATTTCACTCCTCTAATCATCTCTTGTGTGTGTCCACTTTGGTTGAGAGGTTTGTTTGCAATATCACCAAAGTGTGAGAGAAGGTTTTTGAGTTCAACGATAAAGTTTTAAGTTTGGTTCTATAGACTTTCCTGGAAAACTCTTCGGTCGAATCTAACTTGAAAGATTTCTAGGTTTTTAAGAGGTCCTTGATATTCTAAGGTCTAACCTACCCGCAAAGGTTAAGAGGTTTTTAAAAGTTTCTTTGATACTCTAAGGTGTGAGTCTATCCGTAAAAGACTGGTTCCTAAGCGAAGTTAGCCATAAACCTAGAGAGGTTTTTAAGAGTTTCCTTGATACTCTAAGGTGTAAGTCTACCCGTAAAAGACTGGTTCGAAAGCGAATTTAGACTTAAAGCTTAAAGAGGTTTTTAAGAGTTTCCTTGATAATCTAAGATTTTGCCATAATTAACCTTTAGGCTAGTGAACTCCGATAGTTGTCGGGAATGGATTAGCTCTTGTTTGGGTGAACCAGTATAAATTCTCTTGTGTTGCTCATTGTTAAACTTAGTATCTATCTATCTATTATCTAAAACAACTAAACAACACTTAAATTTAAAGAATCCCTCTTCTAATTATCTGGTAAAAAATAAAGGATGACTACTTTCCGCAGATCTCTTATCCAGTTATCTGGTCAACTCTCTGAGGTTAAATTTATCAGTTAAATTTCTATCCAATCATCTGTTCAATCTTCATTTATCTATTATATTTCCAGTTATCTAGTCAAGTTATTTAACTCATAAATATTACTGTCGTTCAACCCCTTGTTTATTTAAGTGTTTACAAGTAATTTCGCATTTAACCTATGAAAATCGAAAAGAGGCTATTAACCCCCCTTATAGCCTCGGATCACGATCCAACATATTGTACCGACCAAAGCCATAAAAGGAAAAGAAATAGCAGAGTTCATTGCCGAACTACACCTGATCCCTGAGAAAGTATCCCCAACCGGACCGGCCCCATGGAAAATTTATGTGGACGGGTTCTCGGCTACGACCGGATGCGGAGCAGGCATTGTCTTACGTTCCCCGATGGGAGAGAGATTAGATCACGCGATCCACTTCGAATTTCCAGCCACCATCAACGCCACAGAATACGAAGCTGTAATCTCATGTGAAAAATTAGCAGGAGCACTGAGAGCTACGAAAATAGTAATTTACACGGACTCTGGGTTGGTGGCAAATCAGATCCTGAGGAAGTTTCTGTCAAAGGAAGATTCCATGGTCGCGTACGTAGGGTGGCCCAGACCACCCTAAAAAGTTTCGCAGCATGAAAAATCATGCACGTCGGCGGGAAAGATAATACGAATGTTGACGCCCTAGCATGACTAGGGACTACAGCTTGCCCAAGGGGAGGACATTTGGTTAAGGTAGAAACACAAGAGAACCCAGTGGTCCAACCGATTTACATGGTAAACGAAGTCACAACGGCTCCAGACTGGAGAGATCCCATTAAAAAGTACATCAATAGTGGAGCAGTGCCCTAGGACCCGATGGAAGAAAGGAAACTGCGGGCCCAGACAGCCTGGTTCCTAGTAGTCGGTGGCGAATTGTACAAGCGATTAGTTTAGGAGTTGGTCCAACTACAAGTATGCATACTCCTTAACGAAAGGAAGAAAATTGCAACAAGTATCCACAAGGGTTCCAACAGAGCACATCAGGGGGGAAATCCCTAGCCAAACAAATAGCCAGATAGGGATACTACTAGCCAGAAGTACACCAAGATGCCAAGGAGGAGGCCTGATGGTACGATAATTGTTTGTGTCATGTAAATATCCAGCGGCTCCCATCTAGCGAGATCCAGATGTTCATAACACTGGTCCCCTTTGCAAGGTAGGTTATTGACATAGTCGGACCCTTCCCACGGGTACCTAGGTGGCGGAAGTACCTATTTGTAACCATCGACTACTTTACAAAGTGGGGGGAGGCAGAGCCAATAGACAATATAATAGAGAAGAGTGTGGTACAGTTTGCGTTCCGCAGCTTAATATGTCGTTTCGGTGTTCCCATGCAAATAATCACTAACAATGGGATACAATTCGTTGGAAAAAAACTCAGGAAATTCTATGAATAGAATGGAATAAGACTAACATTTGCCCTCCAGTGTATCAAACTCAAGAAATTATCTACGAAGTGGGAAGACCCATACATATTTAAGGTAGAAGTCCAACCCAGAGTATTTCGCCTAATGTACGAGGATGGAAAGCCGATGGAAAGAACTTGGCACACGGACAAACTCTCCAAGTATTGCCAGGTGGAACATGTAAGGGGATCCGGACCCCTCCAAAATCATCAAAATAAAAAAGGAGGGCCTAGGTGATAGGTTCCAAAAGAATCGCTCGGATCCCTAGGACAACCAAAGAGAGATCAGGCGCTAAGTGAAGCACCCAGAAAAAAATCGGGGATAGGTTTCAAAAGAACTTCTCGGACACCCACGAAAAGATAAAGGTGGGATAGGTTCAAAAGGGAACCGTTCAGATCCCTAGGAAGTCCAAGCAGGCACATAATTCAAAGAACCCGCTCGAATCCCTAACAAAGCAAATCAGTGGATAGGATCTAAAGAAACCACCCGAACACCCAGGCGAATCAAAACAAAAATATAAAAGCTAAACATACAACAAAGTTCAAACATAAGCATAAAAAAAAGTAACAAAGTGTTAACCCAGGCCAGAGACCCGAGCAAGAGGATAGAAAAAAATAACATCAACAACGCAAGAAAACAACAAAAGTCATCATAGAGCAGCAAGCCAGGTAGGCGAACAGTCAGGAATTTCAAAAGCTTTCTTAGTCTTCTACTGCTCTTCGTTCAAAGGAACGGTCTTATTCTTCAACTCAGGGTGGGCGAGATCAATCATGTCACGCTCGTGCCGCATGCCCTTCACGAAGCGGGCGTCAAGTTCGATCTGGTGTTTTCTCCTTCAGCTGATTAGCACGTTCCTGGAAGTAGGCCTCGGATTCGTCCATAGCATTCTGAGCCGCATCCCGCTGCTCCTTGAATATGTGCCGCTAAATCAGAACAAGTCCCGCTCGGTCTGGGCTAAAATCATAGCAATGACCAGCTCCCGAATCCACAAAGTCAGATCCCCACCTCATGTCCAGTCCCAGGCCTTCCGCAACCACACTTTATCAACAACCATATGCTGGATGGCCTTATGATAGGACTCTTCGCACTCAACAACATCATCAGTAGTGTTCAACCGGTCAAACTCGGGATCACGCTCCACCCAGTGATGGTGCTCCATACGTGGGCAGCATACCACTGGGGAAGAGTTCATCATGCACGAGTTGGGAGTTGATCAGTGTATGGAAGTGGAACTGGCCCATCTCATCAGGATGCAGGGTCGGCAGTCCAGAGGGAGAGAAAACCACAGTAGTTTCATCGTCGACAGGAGGGAGCGCTGGTTGGGTGTAGTTCGATGCCTCGCCCTCGTTCCGGAGCCTTTTTTGTTAGATTAGAGGGCCGATTGCGATTCTAGGGCTGCATTACAAAGCCGTAAGATGGAGAAACCCTCGTCATCCGAGGAACCTGAGAAGGAAAAAATAAAATTACAAAAGATAGCAAAAATAAACTTACTTACCAGAAGAAGAAGGGGAAGAGTGTAACACCGAAGGCCCTCCCCAAACAGTAAAATGGTTGGTTCCCGTCTGCAGAGCCGGGATAAGCACATCCTCTTTGGCCGCAGACATGCATAAGGACAAGTACAGAGCGTGGTCCTCTTTGGAAAGAAGCTCCGGAGAGAGAGCATGACCGTCCCCTCGGTTGATCACGCGGGTGGACGCTAGTTGTCGGGCACTCTAATCATCTCTAGGGCGTCGAGGGTGAAAAAAGAGTATCGATCTTTCCACTTATGGGTTCAATTCTTCAGGCTCTAAAGCAAACACTGTCCTAGACACACGGAAACCGTAACCCTGTCCTCTTTTCAAGCAAGGCGGAAGAAGAATACAAACATAAATATCGTCGGAATGCTCCACTCCAAAGAGTGACACAGTTCTGCAAAGGCAAGAACCTTATCAAAAGTTGAGAAAGGGAGATGTCGGTGAAATGAAGAAACTCCAACACAAAGAGGAAAGCTGGAATAAGCATCTTCATTTCAATATAGGAGGAGTAAACGGTGGTAAAGCTGTCTGGCGACGAATCAATGGTTTGACGACGAGGCAAAAAATGGATTTGTCGACATCCAGAAGAGCTCATGGTGAAGAAAGGGTTGTGCCTAGTAGGCATACCTTCAAAGTCGATGGCGTCGATGTATGCACGGGTGGCCATAGGAAAACGGAAGTCGGAGGTAGAATTGAAGGTTAAAGGAATAGGAAAGATTTTAGAAATGTGAAGTGAAGTAGGAGCAAAGAGGTATTTATAGAGGAAGAAAGAGCGGAAAATATTTTTTCAAGAAAAAGTAAAGAGAATATACCTGAGGAGCCGAGGCTGCGGTGGGGTCCCCGATCTATGAGGAGGACCGAGGTACCACTCAATCAACCCAAGCAGAAATAATTTAGACCACAGACCCGACCCAATATAACAAATGAACATATTAGACCGCGTCCCTGACAAGTTAAGGTCCCTGGGAAAAGATATTTTCAATAACCCACCAAGGTCCCATTCAGCGGAAGCCCAACCACCCGCAGAGTCAAAAGTTTCAGGAACAAGGGAATAACGAAGTTGCATAAAAAAATGATATATTACAGTAGGGGGCGTGTCCAACACAAAGATTGCAGAAAGAAGTAAATAAAGAAAACAAGTAGGAAGCACAACAATGAGAGACTAGAAGTCGGCGAGTGCCCTAGGTAAAAGGCCACAAAGATCGCCGATAAAGCACGTGTTCTGCTACCAGGGGTCTCGCGGGGTTGCGAGATGAGCCGGAGGCATTGGAGTCCACGACGCGCGCTCTACGTCAATGTACCTGCAGAGAGGAGGGGAATCGGCTACTCAGCAAGGGAGTCGGCGATTCGGGCTCCTAAGTGTTCTCTGGTTGGAGTGCGTGTCAAGTGTGTTTGGAGAGTATGAGATGATGAATGAGGACCCCCCAAGGGCCCCTTTTATAGGGTCCTTGGGGGGTTTCTCATTCATTGCCCGTGGGGCCCACTCCATTATGGTGCCATAATGGCACGGGCCAAGTCAAGTAACGGTTGGGAGTTGGCGACTCAGGGTGAAGCTATCGATTCCCCATGAGCCAGGTTGGCAGTCTACCAGAACTGGCCAACGAGGCCTGGAATCGGTGGCTCACCTCTGGAGTCGGCGACTTGGTAGTCCCAGTCGTCGATTCCCAGTGTTTACTTGAGTACTTGACGTAGACACTTGCCCGTAACCGTGGAGTTCTCCGGGGGTCCAGCATAAAGCGACGAAACCCTAGTCCTTGTTGAAGGGCGTTGTTGGGAGTGATTGACGTAATCAGGCATGTCTCACCAGTACTCCCCCCTGAAGAGAGCACAAGAAACATGTGTGTATCGCCAGTATCCCCCCCAACAAGGTTTTGTGTGATCCGCATTAAGGCCAAAGAGACAAGATGGGATCGAATCATTACAGCCACAACGACACAATGACTCCGTATCCATGCACTATCAGATGGATTGATTCACTATCAGAATCTAATTCCAGGCCAACGGAAATACGTGTTTATAGTCCATCCCTGATCAAGAGCGACTTTATGTCTGCAACGACGGTTGCCCCATCAAGGTCAAAGAGGCAAGATGGGTCGACATCATTAAGTCCAAAGCGACAAAATGATCTCTAGTCTATCGAGGCCAAAGCGACAAGATAGATTGACTCACTATCAGAGTCTAACTCACTATCAGAGTCTGGTTCACTATTAAAACCTGATTCACTATTAGAATCTTTCCTGCAAAAAAGAAAACATCCTGCAAAACAACTAGATTAGTCCAAATGATATATTCATTGATTTACTGACCATGCCTTGTGAAGCTGCACCTCATGCTTCTTCTCTTTTTGCTCAATAAATCCTTGGTTGATCTGGCCGAAGCGACAGATCTACCATGCTCTAATTGTGACAACTTCTGGTCGAAGCGACAAAAGTGTCGGAGAGCTTGTGATACTCCCCCCCGGAATTCGACGACTCTGGCCGAAGCGACAGAAGTGTCGGGGAGAGCTTGTTAGGTCAAAGCGAAAAAATGACCTCTGGTCTATCAAGGCCAAAGCGACAAGACATACTGACTCACTATCAGAGTCTGATTCTGGCCGAAGCGATAGAATCTGTTGATTCACTATTAGAATCTGATTCTAGCCGAAGCGACATAATCTATTGATTCACTATTAGAATCTTACCTGCAAAAAAGAGAACATCCTGCAAAACAACTAGATCAGTCCAAAACGCATATTATTATTGAACTTATCATACGATTTTACCTTCCGTGATGCCCCTCCTTTGCTCAAATTGATCCTTGGTAAATCTGGCCAAAGCGACAGATTTTACCTTGCTCAAAATATTTTAACGACTTCTGGCCGAAGCGACAGAAGTGTCGGGAGAGCTTGTGATACTCCCCCCCGAAATTTAACGACTTCTGGCCGAAGCGACAGAAGTGTCGGGAGAGCTTGTGATACTCCTCCTTGGAATGTGACGACTTCTGGCCGAAGCGACAGAAGTGTCGGGAGAGCTTGTGATACTCCCCCTCGAGGTTCGACGACTTCTGGCCAAAGCGACAGAAGTGTCAGGAGAGCATGTGATACTCCCCCTCCAATGTCGTGTCATTGTGTCGGAATGAGAGGTTTTCGAAATACATGGTTTTGATCTTCGATGGGCTATCTTTTGTTTTTTTCTTTGCTAATCTTTCATATAAATTACCCTTTAAATTGTAACTAAGGCCCGAAACTAGATTCACAAGTCGTAATTTAGCCACTCTGGACGTAAATTAGACTCTGTTAACCCTATCGCTAACCACTCTGGGCGTAGACTTGGTCATACGAATCGTAGCTCAGCCTACAGTTAAATTTGTAGATAATTTATACCTCCAGATTAACGTAGAGTTATAAAAGATAGAGCACACGGCGAATCCAAAAATATTCGAAACTTGTGGGTTAGCTTTGCAATTTTTAATTAGACTTTAGGTTTGAACCCTAATACCGGAGAGAGCTTGTGATACTCCCCCCTGAAATGTGATGACCTCTGGCCGGAGAGATAGAAGTGTCGGAGAGAGCTTGTGATACTACCTCCTTAAAATATGTTGTTGTTTACCCTGAGTCGGCAACTGGGTGCTCCAATCGTCGACTCCTATGTTTTGGGTAACTGTGGGGGCTATTTTGAAATTTTCCCCCTTGAGTCGGAGACTCCCTCTAGGAATCGTCGACTCCTGATTGTGAAACGTAGGATCTCTCAGAAGATCCTTGGAGATATTTGGAGAATATATGCAAATTTTCCAATTAAGGAAACATATCACTTAAATTTTGCAACATAGTTGCCGGAATCGACGATTCAGCATGGGAATCGTCGACTCGGGCGTGATTTCAGGAATTTGGAGATCGATTTCTGATTCCTTCCCTTGCAATTTTTGGATTTTCTAGAGGGTTTTTGCAATTTTCCCATGGGCTATAAATAGGGGCGAGCACTTCATACTTCTCACTCCACTTTTCCCCTAAATCGAATCGCCTACCCAAACCCTAGAACTCTCTGTTGCCGATTCCCTAGTTCTTTTCAACTCAAATCGACGACTTCGTGAAATGGCAAGTTCAAGTCCTCGCTTTACTGATGCTGAGACCGTCGATATGATAGCGGAAATGGCCGCAGATACACTCGTCGAGGTGTTGAACACCATCGATTCGCCGATTTCGTCTCCTCCCAGAGACGTTGAATCGTCGATTCCGGTTGTTTCACTTTCTGACGACCATTTGAGTGCTTCTGTACACGAGCTGCTGGAGCCTCTGGCTGGGTCGACGATTCCCTCTATGGGGTCGACGATTCCGGACAAGGTTCCGGAGGTTGAGCAGGAGCAATCCCTGGTGAGTCGACATTTCCTACTTCGGGGTCGCCGATTCCCAGGGCTTCAAAGAAGAAGACGTCCTTCGAGAGAAGGGAAAAGTTGGCTACCGACTCTGTGGCCTCAAACATCCGCTATGAGTCGGCGACTAGGCCAGTTGAATCGACGACTCCGGTAGATGAGTCGGCGATTCCCATCCAGACAGTGGACAATTCGGCTACAAATCCTGAGCCACTGGTGGTGGATTCCGAGGGTATCATCGTGTCTGGGATGAACCCTAATAAGCGACCATCTCAGGATGATGGTTCCAAAAAGAAAAGAGACGGCGAAGCCATGGTAAAGGAAAAATCCATGTGCCTGGCCAAGAGGAGGCCGAGAATCCTCAAAATATAAACTTCGACGAGGAACTCGTCGTTGATCGTGGAATTCCCGGCCCTGCTCCAAATGTGGGTCGTCGTGAAAGAGAAAGAACTCCTCCATCTCCAATCGAGATGGATTTAGGTCGAGATCCTTATACCAATCTCCCAAGCTATACTGGGGTCGTGAATCCGACCGGATATGCGCACTATGAAACGTATGTCAATGGTGCGACGCAATTGCTCCCTGTCGACCGCTCGGGCGAGGGTAGATTTGAACAAGTTATGACTATAGCAACGCTTACACATCAATCTGAAGTGCATCCCCCCTCCATCATCAGCGCGAAAGAGGCTCGAGATCTTTTGAGGGGGATGAGGATTTCTGAACACCTCCGCTTCTGGATGTCGCAATACCAGCCTGCGAACCTTCCACCACTGGTGTTCCAGGCTCTACCCAAGATGTACTTCAAGCATTTCCCTGAGTTGACCATTCCGGAGCTCATGAGTGAATTATTGCTTGCTTTTGAAGTCTCGCTATCACAACTACCAGCGGGATTCTTTGTGACGTTAAGAGGATTCTTCAACATCTGTTGGAGTCTGAATGTTACTCCCACTCCGCACCTCTTCCTAAATTACTATAAGTCGTGCAAGGATGGGAAGGTTGGATCGGGTCGTCTCGGGTACCTCGATCCATGAGGAGGACCAGGGTACCACTCAATCAACCCTGGCAGAAATAAGTTAGGCCACAGACCCGGCCCGATATGACACATGAACATATTAGACCGCATCCCTGACAAGTTAAGGTCCCTGGGAAAAGATATTTTCAATAACCCACCAAGGTCCCATTCAGCGGAAGCCCAACCACCCGTAGAGTCAAAAGTTTCAGGAACAAGGGAATAACGAAGTTGCAAAAAAAAATGATATATTATAGTAGGGGGCGAGTCCAACACAAAGATTGTAGAAAGAAGTTTCAAAGAAGTAAATAAAGAAAACAAGTCGGAAGCACAACAATGAGAGTCTAGAAGTCGGCGAGTGCCCTAGGTAAAAGGCCACAAAGATCGCTGATGAAGCACGTGTTCTGCTACCAGGGGTCTCGCGGGGTTGCGAGATGAGCCGAAGGCATTGGAGTTCACGACGCACGCTCTACGTCAATGTACCTGCAGAGAGGACGGGAATCGGCTACTTAGCAAGGGAGTCAGCGATTCGGGTTCCTAAGTGTGCTCTGGTTGGAGTGTGTGCCAAGTGTGTATGGAGAGTATGAGATGATGAATGAGGACCCCCAAGGGCCCCTTTTATAGGCTCCTTGGGGCGTTTCTCATTCATTGCCCGTGGGGCCCACGCCATTATAGTGCCCTACTAAATGTGCCATAATGGCGCGGGCCAAGGGCCAAGTCAAGTAACGGCTGGGAGTCGGCGACTCAGGTGTGGAGCCATTGATTCCCCATGAGCCAGGTTGGCATTCTACCAGAAATGGCCAATGAGGCCTGGAATCGGTGGCTCACCTCTGGAGTCGGCGACTTGGTAGTCCCAGTCTTCGATTCCCAGTGTTGACTTGAGTACTTGACGTAGACACTTACCCGCAATCGTGGAGCTTTTCGGGGGTCCGGCATAAAGTGACGGAACCCTAGTCCTTGTTGAAGGGCGTTGCTGGGAGTGACTGACGTAATCAAACATGTCTCACCAATCGCCAAGTGGCCCCACATTTTATGTAGTGGTGCGGGTCAGCTATGGACAGTTCAAACAACGCACGCTGAGATCGACGCCGACGATCCCGATGCCACCGTACTGGAATGGGGGAACCATGGACGGGACTGTAAACATTCCGGAGGAAGTACTACAGGAGGGACATGAGCCTCCAACTTTCTGGTCCGAAGCAAGAGCGGCGAGCCCTCTAGGTGACGGCGGAACAACACGATTTCCACAACCCATCAAGAGGGAATCGGCGTCAGCCTATCGATGAGAAGCCAATCGACGGTGTACGAAAAGAAGCAGGGAGTTAAGGCAGTGATTCTCAGTAGCAGCAAGTGCTCTAAGTTCAATTTCAGGAAGAATAAGACACTCCGACCAAACAAATTTCTGATGCACCAAATCACGACTCAACTCTTCGAGAACTGCAAAGGAAGGCATGATTGGCAGAGTTATGGAAGTAAAAAAAGCACCTTCAAAATATAAATAAGAAGGGAGGAGTACTGATGATACCTTCGACAAATTGAAAGTAGGCCAAGGATAACAACAGTAACTCAGTCCATGACCCAG
>LFYR01000215.1:512185-533519 GCA_001185155.1 Zostera marina | reverse complement strand
CCGGGTCAAGCCTGAGTTCGACCCAACTTCGGTGTGGATCTGCTCCGGGAAGCCGACCTGACTATAGCCTAAGCCCAAGCCTAGACCAAGATCCGGCTAGCCCAATCCCGGCCCCAGTAGTAGGGTAACATTGCTATTAATACTACTGCTTACCTTAGAGTAAAAGGTAGGTAATTGAATGAGTCTACACCGATCACTAGAGTGGAGTAGATAGAGAGGGAAAGACTGATCTACGATCGACTGTAACGGCCACTTCATCGGCCTTGCGTCATCAGAGAGGAAAGATGAAAATGGGCGAGGAGAGGGAAATGATAATAATATTAGGATTTAGATTTTAGAAGAAGAGGGGAAATTTATTAAATGTATACATTGATTTTTATAAATTTTTTTATTTAAAATAATTATATATATATTAATTATTTATATTTTAAGGTTTGGGTCTTACCCGAACCCGACCCGAAAAAATCAGGTGAAAAAAACTCGGGTTCCGATGCTTCATATCGAGTTTCATTGTCTAAAATATCCATCTGGACCTGACAACAGCGGCGAATCTAGGATTTTTTTATCAGGGGAGCTAATTTTAAATCATTTAATCAAATTCAAAAAAAAAAAATTCAATCCAATTGTTCTGGACGAGGTGCCATATTTCGGTACCGATATATAATATCATCTTTACTAACACTAGAAAATAAATCTTTTTCAACATATGTTACTAAAATATCATTCAACCAAACATCATTCATACGATTGCGACAACTTAATTTCACAAGATTCATTGCTGAAAAAGATTTTTCCACTGAATGAGTCGCAACTGGTAATGTGAGTGTTAATTTTAACAAACGAAACACCAAAGGAAATACGATATCTTTTCTCTTCTCAATCAACTTTACAATCAACTCTCCAATTCCATTCAAATTCGAAAGTTCTTCGTTATTTCGTACGTGAAAAATGTATTCTTACAGTTCATCTTTAAGAGCTTTAATGTACGTCAACAGGAGGAATAAAGAACGAAATTTTTAAATCCCTAAATATAGATGGACAGTTATGAAAATTAGGGTAAATATAGTAATAAATTAATTATTATTAAGATAATGATTTAGAAACAAAATATTTTAAAAATATTTAGTAATATTTTAAAAATATTTTATTAATATTTTATTTTTATAATATAATATAATACAATACAATATATTATAATATAATATATTGTATATTTGTATTATTATATTAATATATTAAACGGTGGAATGATGATAATAAATGTATACCTATAAGGAAAAAAAATTATTTTTGTGGGGGAGGGGAGTGCTCAAGTCCCCAAGCCCTCCTACATTCACCGTTGCCTGACATGCATGTTAGGGTTCGGGTTTGACCTGATCCACGCCCACCCCTAATAATAACATATCTACCCCTATTATTTATGTGGTATTTTTTTTAATAAAGTGGTGACCTGACCCGGCATGTTAAAGTTTTAATAAAGTGTTTTGTGGTGTTTTACCTTTTTTAAACACTTCTTTTTCTTTTCTTCTCACATCTTCCACAGATTGAAAACCTAATTTCTCATCGAAGTTCCCCTTTTTCCCACAGTCTATTCTTGCCGCTCTCATCTCCGACGACCATCTTCGCTTGTTGTTTCCTCCGATGATCATACCACTCTTTACAGGGATCACTTCTACTATTAAAGAATTGATTGTCGTTTACTGTGATTATTGATTGTCGTGCTGGATGATATAAAATTACTCTCAGAAAGTGGTGCTTCTATTCATGCTACATCTCAAAGAAACTTCACTTCCTATGTTTCAGGTGATTTTGGAATTGTGAAAATGAACAACAAATTTGTATACTTCATAACAATATAAACTTATCAAAGAAACCATGATTATAGATATCCAAAGTAATAAAAAATTCAACTCCCAAATATACTTTTAAAATTTCAAAAGAAACCATAGATGACATGCATAAATTTTAAATGAAACTAAAAATGATCAATCAATACTAGAAACAATGGTTGGAGTTTTCGAGCAGATATCCATTTTATGTAGTTTTATAAGCTGGTTTTCTGGTTGGCAAATACCTATTTCAAAAGGAAAACAAAAAAAATAGTTAGTTAATTGCCCGTCCAGATTAAAAAGGAATTAAAAGGAGATAGGAGATCGAGGTCACTCAATCAACGACTTACCAGAGCAAGATATATTCCTCACGGCAATAGATGATGATGTACATTTTAATTGGCAAAGCTCTTCTACATGTTCGTGATCGATATTCATTGCCAACATCCATGATCCAATCAACACATCCTCGTTACTAAACATTCTAAAGCTGAAATTGAATGAAAAATCAATTTCATCAAGAAATGCTTTCTGATGTGCATTTAATTTCTTATTACATATGAAGTAATCAAATTAAACTTGCCTGTCATTCTTCATAGAAACCAAACTAGAAACAACGTCCGAGGAGAGGGCATACATGGCACCATGAGCGTAGCGGAAGTACTCTGATTTAAGCAAGTAGTGAAAATTATCATACCTAGAAAATCAAATATTAAGAATTAATAATTAAGAATCATTCTTTTAATCAAGCAATCTTAATTCGAACCAAAGGAATATCTGATACTAACCCTTTATGGGTTGGATCTTTGACTACATTTCCATTTTTCATGCACCCAATGTAGGTCAGGGAATGAGAACGATTCTTCGCCAAAAGTAATGAAAGTCGGTCTAACAGAAGAAACCAATTCAATAGAGCATGCAAAAACAAGAATCATAAAAAGGTCTTAAACTAAATTGGTTAATTACCTGGTCTTAAATAGACGCCATCGTTAACTTTGACATAGAACTTGCTGTCATAAAGTCTATAGGCTTCTTTGAAATAAGCTAACCTAGAAGAGAGGAAAGAATAATTGGGTATACAAGATAATTAATTAGTATTTGAATTGAAAAGAATGCCAGTTGAAAGATCGATTAAATACTTTTTAATCTCATGTTTTGAAAGAGAGGTTCTTGTTGTTCTCCTCAACATAATCTAGGAGAAGAAAATCATCATACTTCCTAATCTCTTTCTCAAGTTCTGCCATCTCTGATCTGTTGCTAGATCTTCCTATGACAAATTTGAAGGCCAAACCAGTTGATTCTTCTAACCTGCAAAAATTTAAAACAAATAGAGCAACAAACTACATCGCTAACAAATAAACTAAACTTTAATTTTCTTTTTTGGAGTAATTTCTTTTCTTCATTTTCCTGTCCATATAAATATAGGGACAACATCAAGTGAAAACAAGGAAATAAGATCCTGTGAAAATTTAAATCCTGGTCATTCATGTTCAATTTCATTTTCGACATCTGTTCCATAATAAATTTAATTAAAATAAGCAATAATTTTAATCATAATCTTTGATCAATGAACAAACTCAAAAATTATTAAACCAATGAGAGGGAGTTCATTTCTAAAAAAAACTATTAAGTTAAGTTTAAAAAAAACGAAGTGAGCATGACCAACCGTCTTAACCCATCTCGATCGGATGACATCCATGTCTTTCTTAGTGCATTTCTCCTCCCCACAGATAAAAATCCAGTGTGAATTCCCACAAGGGCCATTACCTTATGTCGCGAACTCTTTCCCAAAATCACAGGACACTGGCGGAATTCGTAAAATGAGCTCCCCAAGAATCCGAGGAAGAAACAGAAAATACCAATTGCTAAATAAGGGCTATTGGCAATAATTGCGGAAAAGATCGATTGCTGATTTAATCAAAAAAATTGGGGAGACTTAAAATATTTCCTCATTTTCTGTCGATAATTAGATTTCAAGTTAGAAAATAAGACAACTCTTAGTCCTCTTTAAATGATTGAATGAACAAGAACATGCCTGCAAGTAAAGGGAGAAGTCTAGGTTACTTACCAGACAAGTAACATCTATGAATAATGATTAAATTAGATTGTAAAGTCAAATATTTAAGCATTTTAATGAAAGACCAATTAATGTGAAGAAACAGATCTATGAGTAGTACTGATTAAATTCAACTAATTTGTTTAATAAATTTAGATTCAAGTAGCTTATCCTAACTTCTTCTTCTTAGAAAACTAAACACTTTTGTTTAACAACTAAAATCACTAATGAATTCATTAACCCAAAACTTTGGATAATACAATCTATTTATAGTATTGTTAAGTCTAATACAAATTGTTAATCACACTCCTTAACTAAAAACCAAAGTTATGATTACAACAATGTTTATTTAACTCTCACAGATCTTACGAGTAATGCATATTCATCGACATACACATGGAGATTAGCTCAACTTGTCACAATAACTATTAAAAAATTAGAGGATCCAGAGTTTGTCTCATCATGTACATATTTTCATTAAATTTTTACTAAGATTAATCAATGCTATATTATGTACCTCTGGTATATCATCCGAAGGTAAACATTTTTACATCATGTAAGAAGGTACTCTCTGTTATTAAAAAAATGTTAGATTTTTTGTAGTATTTCTTCTTTCCTCTATTTACAAGATTGTTAAGCTTATGGATGTAAGATCAAACATCTTTATTTATTTTTAAGCTAATTTTCGTTCATATAATTATATAACTTATATTTAAACAAATCTATTACATATATATACTTTGTTTTTTAGGAAATGATAATGTTGATAGACTGAATTTAAAATTGGAAAATGTTAATCATTCATTAGAGATCATGCATTGTTGAACTGTTGGAGCATATATCCATTTTATGTAACTGTATAAGCTGTTGTTCTGGATGACACAAACCTAAAAAAACAAGTAAATTTTTGGGTAACCCAGAATCAAATGGAAACAAAGGAGATATCAATATTAATCAACCATTGACTAACCAGAACACATGGCTGTACCCCAAATAGAAATCGATGATGTCGTGCATTGTGTTCGACAAAGTTCATTTTCATGCTCATGTTCCACATCCATTGCCAACATCCATGATCCAATCATCGCATACTCAAGACCTCGAAATATTTTAAACCTAAAATCAAATGAACAACCGATCGAGTTAATTTTGGTTTTTTTTATAACAGAGGATCCCTTTCGACGTACAGATGTAAAAATGTACAGTCAAATTCAAACCATGGACCCTCAGAAACATTGATTGTAATCATTACTAATAATTTCTAATAAGACTTACCTATCATTCCTGACAGTAACCAATCGGGAAACGATATCAGAAGAGAGAGCATATAGAGAACCATAAGCATAGAGGTAGTATTCTGATGCTAGTAAATGGAATTTTGGATCATACCTTGAAAAAACACAAAAGAACATCCATTCATCATTTCAATCCAACATTCCAACTTTCCAAAAAATCAAATTACAAGAAGAACTGATGCTAACTGACCATTTCTGGTTTGGGTCTTTTACTACATATCCAGTTTTCATGCACCCAATGTAGTTTCGAGGATTAGAACGCTTCTTTCCCAAAAGCAATGAAAGTCGATCTGATAGAAGAAACCAATATATAAGCATGAACAAGGAATATAATCAGTACAATTTAAATAATTACCGGGTCTTAAATAGATATCGTCATCCATTTTAACATAGAAAGAACAATCGTAAAGTTTGAACGCTTCTTTGAAAAAAATTATCCTGGAAGATCAATGAGCACATAAGAATCCAAATGATCTACAAGCTAGAATTGAAACATTAGGCATAAATTTGATAAAATCTCACGTTTTCAGACAGAGGTTGTTGTAATTATCTTCAACGTTTAGGAGTAGAAAATCATCATACTTTTGAATCTCTTTCGCAAGTGCTGCATTCTTTAAACTGTTACTAGATCTTCCTATGATAAATCTTAAAACCAAACCAGTTGTTTCTTCTAAACTGCAGACAATTAACCCTAGCAATTACAGCAAATAGAGAAATAAAATATATTGATATAAATTAAACTATATTCCTACCGTTTTAGCCCATCCCGATCGGACGGCATCCATGTCTTTCTCAGTGCTTTCCTCCTTCCTAAAGATGAAAATCCTGTATAAACTCCAACGAAGGCCATCGCTTTATGTCTTTGTGTCTCTCCCAATACTTCTATCATGGAACTTTGGGTTTCCTCTCTATTTTCGTCCCAAAACACCATCTCGGAACACTTGTACGATCCATACAACGAGTTCCCGAAATATCCTAAGAGCACACAGAAGATACTGATTGCTAAACAATTGCAATTGAAAAAAATAGGAAAGGAGGTCGGTTGTCGGTTTGAGTATAAAACTTGAAACCTGGAGGGTTTCACCATTGCATTAGAGTTTTAGTTTGAAAATAATAAAACTCTTGAGACTATAAATGATCAAATTAACTATTTTAATTAGTATCTAAAAACATCCATCATTTAAGACAAAGACGTTCATACGAGGGAATGAGAATTACTTAATTGTTCTGTTGTTGGGATATATTTAACTAGCAATTGTTTTGTCCTTAAGTGATATACTGGATTTGCAGGTCGAGAGTTGTAGTGCTCCTGTATTATCACACCATAAAGTAGGGGTAGGTGTGTCAAAACCAAGTTCTTTTAATAGTTGTTGTACCCAAATCAGTTCTTGAGTTGCAGTGGCCAGACTTCTAAACTCAGCTTCACAGCTGGATTTTGACACTGTTGATACTTCTTGGAGTTCCAAGAAATAAGATTAGCTCCTAGAAATCCTCCTTGACTTCTACTTTCTAACTTGTCTCCTGCCCAATCACTATCAGAAAATACTTGTATATCAGAATTATTAATTGCTTTAATAGCAAGTCCATGGTTTAAGGTCTTTGACAGATATCTAAATATTTTCTTCACTTCAATCCAATGTGTTTCACAAGGTTTTGACATGAATTGGCATACCTTGTTAACAGAAAAGGAAATATCAGGTCTTGTTATGGGTAGGTATTGTAGACTACCTACAACACTCCTGTATATTTTGGGATCCTGAATTTGTTCTTCAGGTTCTATGTAAATGAGACATTTTTTAGAGATTGGTGTTTTGGAAGATTTAATACTTTCAAAACCAAATTTTATTAATAAATTTTTCACACATTTAGTGTGGTTGAGATGAACCCCAGATCTGTAGTATTTAACATTTAATCCTAGAAAATATGATGGTCTTCCCATATTCTTTAGTTTGAACTCTTTGTTTAAAGAGGCTACAATTTCTTCTACTTCTATGGGGTTGGAACCAGTAAGGATTATATCATCCACATATATAAGAAAAAATATTTTACCTCTTGGGAATACTTTGGTAAATAATGATGGGTCTGAAATATTATCACTAAAACCTAACTCAACCAAGAAATTTCTTAATCTTTCAAACCATGCCCTATGGGCCTATACAGAGATTTCTTTAGAAGACAAACATGATCTTTATGATCTGGATTTACAAACCCAGGTGGTTGTGTCATATATATCAATTCTTTGAAGTTCCCATTTTGGAAGGCATTAGATATATCTAATTGTTTCATTATCCAGTTGTTAGATACAGCTATTAAGAAAGTTATTCTGATAGTTACTAGTTTTATAACAGGAGAAAAGGTATCCTCATAAACTATTCCTTCCTTCTAATTATATACTTTGGCCACTAACCTAGCCTTATATCTATCAATTGTCCCATCTGAATTTTGTTTTATCTTAAAAACCCATTTACATCCTATGATGTTCATGTTAGATTTTTGTTTTACTAGGTCCCAGGTTGAAGAATTTAATAAGGTACTATATTTTTCAGACATTACAGTTATCCATTTTGGGTTTGTTTTGGCTTGTGTGAAACAACTAGATATTCTTTCACTTAATGTCACACTAAGTGTGTATTTAGGATTTGATTTGTGAATTCCATTCATACCTCTAGTTACTATTCCAGAAATATTATCACCAGAGTTCACATTTGTTTGTGATTCATTTTGCAAAGCCTTTTTTTGATCAGTGTTTGAAATTTCTATATTTCCTTCTTATTCTGTATGATCATGATCTAATATGGGTCTAATGGCTATAAGCTTATTGATGACATCTGAGTTTTCAGATTTCGTATGTACTGAATTTTTACTGATCATCCTTGCAGTTGAGAAATCGTCCTCATGAAGGATTATATCTCTAGACATGATTATTTTTTCATTTAAAGGATTATACAAAGATAAACTTTGTTATTTAAGGCATATCCTAAAAAGACACACCTTTTAGACCTAAAAGAGAATTTGTGAGATCAATATGGTCTTAGGTTAGGGAAACATATACACCCACAAACCATAAAAAATGTATATCTGGAGTTTTATTGAATTTTACTTCTTGTGGTGCCCTAAAAAATGTTGGTTTGTAGATGATTAATTGAATAGAACAAAGATCCTAAGAGGTCTTCTTAAAAGAGCTCAGTAATCTTGGCCGTCCATTATGGATAGATTATTTCTAATCGTCCGTGAGATAATCCTATTAATAGGGGTGCTTTTTGTGAGATAATCCTATGAAAGTTGATCAGTGTACTTTTATATCTGATTTTTTGGTTATAATCTGAGGTGACAACTACCACTCTTCTCTTCTTCTGTAAAAGGTGTCTTTTTCGTTTTCTCCAGCCATTTTTTTTTTAAAACTCACTCTCATCTGTGTTTAACTCTCCGAGCGATTCTTGTGCAATTTTTTTCCCCAACAGCAAGCACTCACAGACGCACTCGACACTCGTGCTAATAGTCTCTCCGGACTCGTCTCGCCGACGTTTTTGAGACCCATTTTTAGTCTCTCCCGACGCATTTCCAGTCCTCTTCAGACGTATTTTCACCGATCATTTCTTGACAGTGAGTAAATATTGCGTACTCCATTTTGTCACCGATCATTGCATACTCCCTATTGGTTTTGAATTTTTTATTTCCATAACCATGTCCCCACCTCTGTATTTCCCCGCGATATTTCTGCTGTATTTCCGTATCCATGTTTGCACGTAATCGCTTTGCTTGAGTTTTTAATATGTTATGTCGATTTGTTTGTGTGAAGATAGGTTTTAGGGTAATTTTTGTTTGAGTTGAGCAGCATTATGTGAAGATAAGTTCTCTATTTCATATTTTAGTGTAGAACGAAATCTCTGATTTTCTTGAACCTCTATTGTTTGTTTTTGAAATGAAAGAAGTGTTGTTCTTGAAGGTGTTCATGGTGTGTCCTTTAGTACGTCCAAATTATCCCCTAAAATGTTAGTAATGCAGTAACTAAATATGTTTGAGTTTGTTTTTCGATTAATGATATGTTTTATTTCTGTTTGAGTTTAGTTTATAGTTTTTTGTTTCCCTGATATTGTTGTCTCCCTGTTACTGTTGTTAGTGTCGTACTTAAACTCCTTTTTTTGAAAAGTTGCATAAATTTTTGATGAATGCAGAGAAAATGGTTTGTAATAACCGTGGTAGAGGGCGAGCTAACGCAGGACGCACACGAGGAGGTAGAGGTAGGGGACGAGGAAGTGGCGGTGTAATCCCTTCTGAGTCTTTGGCAATCGAACCATTATCGTTTGATTGCTCCGAGTACGTGGGCCGGCAGTCTGCTCCGGTTCCTCGCCGTGTATGAACCGGTTATACATCTATCGGTCTAGATAGTATGCAATTTATTATTTGTCATTCAGAATATTTTTATCCACACTGAATTTGTAATTATCAGTTAAGGTACATGGATATTCCATCGACAATGTGCGTCAGGGAATGTTGTATTCAAAAGTGCCTGTGTGTGTGGTTTCTGAAGTGCCTGGTGTTTCTCAAGCTGTTAGTGATGTTGTTCAACCAGAGGTTGATGTTGTAGTTGGTGAAGATGTTAATGTTGCTGTTCGAGTAGATATTGGTGTTGTTGATCTTGAAGTTGTTAGTGCTGTTGTTCAACCAGAGGTTGATGTTGTAGTTTGTGAAGATGTTAATGTTGTTGTTCGAGAAGATGTTGGTGTTGTAGTTTCTAAAAGTGCTGGTGTTTTAGTTCTGAAAGAGTGTGTTGTTCCTCAAGTAGTTGGGAATGATGTTGCTAAAGAAGTAGACATTGATGTTCATGTTGCTGAAGCAGTTGATGTTGCTGTTCCTGAAGCAGCTGGGGCCGTTGTTCCATTAGACGTTGCTCTTCCTGAAGCATATGGGGCCATTATTCCATTAGACGTTGCTGTTGCTGTTCCTGAAGCAGCTGGGGCCGTTGTTCCAATAGAGGTTTCTGTTGCTGTTCCTGAATCAGTTGAGGAAGGTGTTACATTACAGGTTGCTGTTGCTGTTCCTGAATCAGTTGATCGAGGAAGGTGTTTCATTACAGGTTTCTGTTGCTGTTCCTGAAGCAGTTGGGGAAGGTGTTCCATTAGAGGTTTCTGTTGCTGTTACTGAAGGAGTTGGGGAAGGTGTTCCATTAGAGGTTGTTGTTGCTGTTGCCGTTACTGAAGGAGTTGGGGAAGGTGTTCCATTAGAGGTTGTTGTTGGTGTTATTGAAGGATTTTTTTACAGGTCAAAGATGAATACATACTGCTACAACTGCCGATTTTGCACTGGACAAGACATTGTAGATATTTCGCAGAAGAAAGTGTACAGCGACCAGGTATGATTAAAATATATTTTTTATATTGATGAGAAAAATATAACTTGAAAAATGAATGTAGGTGATTGAATTGTATGGTATTATTTTGATGAAAGAAATGGCAAAAAGCGGAGTTCAGAAAATATTAAAATCTAATTTATTTAGAAAGCGATCTGAATTGCCAAATATCGAGAGAGAATCATGGATCGATTTCTTCAACGAAATACGGCTGATGGTGGACAATCAAATGCTACAAAAAATAATTTACGTTCCACTATTCTGAATGGGTCATTGGCATTTCTTGGAAATCAACGAACCAAAATGTGTGATAACACATTTCGACTCAAAGAAAAAGTACAAGAAGTACAAGAAGTACAAGAAGAACTAAAGTATGCATTTTAGTTATGAGCCCCCCACCGAGTGGTTAGTGTTACATTTTAGTTTATGCGTTATACTTTTGAATCGGGTAAACTGGATCGAGGAATATCTAAACTACAGTTACATTGGCATGACTTTCAGCAATACGTGGAAGTTCGTTGAGGCTAGAGGTTTCCCACAAGAAAAGGACGAAACGGAGGATTGCGGTTTATACATGTTACATTGAATCAAATTATCAATGTGTGGTCAAAAGCCGTTTTGGAGGAAAGCAGAGGTGGGTAATATTAGACATGATATTTTGAATGACATTGTCGAAAAGATATCTCGAGTAATTTAGTAAAATAAAAAGAATTTGTAAGTGAAAATCTATAGGTATTTCGACGTAGTCTGTATTGGTACTGTGATTTTTTTTTTCTAGAACAATTGAATGAAGAAATCCCTATTTCGAAATGTGAATAGGTAATTCAACAAGAAGTGTTTGGGAACAGCATTTTGTTGACTTATGGAACAACGTAACGAAGAATTCCCTGTTTCGATATGTGAATAGGTAGTTCGGTATGCATTGTTTTGGGAGAACGGGTTATTGACTAATGGAACAACGGAAGTAAGAGTTCCCTGTTTTGAAAAGTGAATTGGTAAGTTGACAGGCACTGTTTCGAAAAGTGAATTGGTACAACGGGTTGTTGACTAATGGAAGAAGAGAACGGGAAGAAGTCCCTGTGTGGAAATACGAAATGGTAATCCAACATGTACTGTATTGATACAATAGGTTCTCATTTTACGGGACAACATGTTGAAGAAAACTCTGTGTCGAGAAGACTACTGGTAATGCGACATTTAGGGTTAGGGAACAACGATGTCATGATTTACGGAAAAAACATGCTTGTTAATGGGGTAAATATTTAGACGAACATGTCTATCAATCGCAATAGAAGAAACACCTGTTTGAATAGAAATAGTTAAGGTTGTGGGCAATTTCTAAAGTTATGTCCAGGCTAACGACATTTACTGCAAACTCTTCGCTTGGTGTAGTTCTCATTAATAATCTCACGTACTGGTTTGTATCTTAGACTGGACTTGTTGGGTCTTCCGCTTTCTCCGCTTCCTTTAGTTTTGGCTTTATTAGGTACTGCAACAATAATTGGACCGGTCAACGGTTGCGTAAATCTAGTGATTGAAAGAATAGGTCATTGTCCGGTACAGCGGGAGATGTTGGAATTAGGTCATCCAATAACTTCTTCATAGATTCTATAGACTTGTCCAAATAATGTTTTCCCAAATTTATGAAACAAAGAAGACGATCAACCAAGACCTGTAATTCCAAAATGCCTTTGACTCTCGTTGCTCGCGATATGCTTTTTTGGATTCTGAAACCATCTCTTTGTAACGAGCAAGGGGGGACTTCGGTTAAACCATCAATGAAAGATAGAAAACATATAATGTGTCGACATGGAATCCGTTTGGAATTGAACATCTGGCAACTGCACTTCGGTAGGCGCTCCTCTTGATAATAATGAATAGTTGATGTTACCTTCTGATTGTAGACATTAACGATAGGGAAGATATTTGATTGCTCCACAAAAGAAATGAGGAAAACTGTTAGGAATAAATAAGAAAGGAAGAATGTAATAACAGTTTGAGTAGGTTACTCACCATACTATCGTTGCATGGCCATATGAAGAATCCCACGCTCATCTTAACTTGTTCTTGATATAATCGAAAAGCTTCAGAAGTGTATTTATGCAGAAGGGGTCATTCAATTGGAAGATTAGTAATGAGATGTGGTAGTCGGAAAGTGTCCTTATGATCTCTTTGAAGTTTTTTGTCCCTCATGGACATCAATACAATTTCCAAAGACCCAATGAATTCATACAAAGTGAAACAGGGTTTAACTTTCATTTTGACATGATGGTTCATGGACTCGCTCCTCTGTGTGCTTGACATGCCGGCAAAAAAATAGTTTTTCATATAGAGAGGGCACCACTTATGCCTTATGTTAAACATTTCTTGCAACCATTTCTGCCCGGTCAAATTATAACGTGAAATCCAGACGCTCCAGTTCGCATCAAATTCGTCAGGCGATTCAGAATTATTGAGGAAATCGTGAACCTCTATCATTGCATTTTTATCTCTATAAACATTTCCAATCTTGTCGGGAAATTTATGAGTGATATGCCATAGAGGTGAACTTTATCGTGTAATCCCTGAGGGACATGTTCCTCTGTCGGAGCGCTAATAGTGCGTTAGCACTGCGCTTAATCCTTATCATCCCCATGTGGTGGGTGATGATTTTCAAAGATAGGTCCGCAAAGCTGGTGATCGAACCAGCTGGCAGACAGGAAAACCATTGACGTGCGTTTTCTTTCAGAGTGCCGAGGATGGCCCGACACAACAACCCATTATCGGTAGTTTGCGGCTCCAAGATATTCAGGTAGAGATTGACATGATCCTTCGGATCTGTCATTCCATCGTACGAGTCGATCTTTGGACACCGCCAAGATTGCGGAAAAGGATTTCTCAGGAGGTCCCTATGAAAGGGTGCCTTTCCTACTCTAAGAAAATCATGTGGGTCCCTTAGGTCATGCTTGTCTTTACGAAATACTTCTTTAATTATCCTATCCATGAGTGTCGCATCGTAATCCGCACGAGTCGTGGAACTCGAAGGTACACCCGAGTAATATATTGCGGACGCGTGGTGAGAACCAAGTATCCCCAGGATCATTCAACATCTTCAAAATATCCACAAGGTCAAGGAGAAAATCGCCAATTTGATGGGAAGAATTGCAAAAAATTCCATATGAAACTTTTCCTAACAGATTCGTCGATTTTAATACCCAAATTGCCGATTCAATTAGGAACATCCAAAAAATCCATCGCATCGACAAGATTCTCAGGGGGAGTACCACAAGCTCTCTCTAACACGCATGTTTCTTGTTCTCTCTTTAGGGGGAGTACTGGTGAGACATGCCTAATTACGTCAGTCACTCCCAGCAACACCCTTCAACAAGGACTAGGGTTCCGTCGCTTCATGCCGGACCCCCAGAGAGCTCCACGGTTGCGGAATAAGTGTCTACGTCAAGTACTCAAGTCAACACATGGGAATTACCGACTGAGACTACCAAGTCGCCGATTCCAGAGGTGAGTCGACGAGTTGAGACCAAGTTAGTTAGTTTTGGTAGACTGATGACCTTGCTCCTAGGACTCGCCGACTCCACCCCTGAATTGACGACAACCATACCTGAGTCGCCGATTCCCAACCATTACTTGAGCTGGCCCACGCCATTATGGAACCATTAACCAGGCGTCTTAATGGTGTGGGACCCAGATCATTGATTGGGGAACGTCCCAAAGACCGTATAAAAGGGGTCCTTGGGGGTCCTCCAATCTCACTTCCAACACACTTGACAAACACCCAACCAGAGCGCAATAAGGAGCCCGAATCGCCTACTCCCAAGTTGAGTCGTCAATTCCCCTCTTCTCTGCAGGTATTTGAGTCGTGGACTCCAAAGCCTTCAGCCCTCCTCGCATCCCGCGAGCCCCCTGGTAGTAGATTACGTGCTTCATCAGGCCAAAAATCTCAAAATATCCATCACAAGCTCTCTCTAGCACTTTCGTCGCTTCGGCCTGAATTTTCTTATCTTATGCAGGTACTTCGAGGGAAGTATCACAAATTCCCTCCAGCCTTTGATTATCATAAATCCGTCGCTCCGGTCTGATTTTTTGAAAAGCTGGAGGTAACACGAAAGGTTAATCGCACGGTAAGTTCAATATTGTCAATAAAATATATTGGTATTATATCTCTGTTTTGCAGGTATCGTTCTATCGCTATATCTAGAACGAATCCGTTTCTACAAATCACACGTCTTCTTTCTTTTTTGCAGGTATAGTTCTATCCCTTTCTTTTTGCAGGTATGGATAAAACAACACTCTGTCGCAATAGCCAGAGGCAAATAATTTTTGTAGCTACGACGAGAAGAATTATGTTGCTATAGCCAGAATCAAACAATAAATTTATGTCGCTTCGGCGAGAAAAAACTATGTCGCTAGGCCAGAGACGCATAACTTCTATCGCTACGGCCAGAACCAATCTGTCGCTATGGCCAGAATAAAACATAGAATTTTGTCGCTTCGGCCAGATAAAACTCGGTTACTACGAACAGAGACGCATAACTTCTGTCGCTACGTCCAGAAGAATTCTGTCGCTACAACCAGAATTAAATCTTAAATTTTTGTCGCTTCGGCCAGAAAAAGCACTATCGCTATGGCCAGAGTCGCAACACTTTTGTTGCTACGGCGGGAAGAATTCTGTCTCTACGGCCAAAATAAAATTATTTCTATTGCTATGGCCAAAAACTATTCATTCGTTTTGGCCAGAACCAAACAATTTTTCTTGCTGGTACTTGCGGTACACGCCTTGTCACATGCCCTTTTAGGGGGGAATACTGATGACATATAATTATACATCAGTCACTTCTGTTCACTCTATGTCGGACCCCCAGAAGGCTCCCACAAATATGGAACTGAAGTCTTCGTCGAGACCCGAGTTAACTCTCCAAATAGTCGATTGGGGCTGAAAATCGTCGAGTTGAGGACAAGATCGCTAGAGTATGGCAGACTGTCGATATTCCCCTTTGAACTCGCTGATTTCACCCCCAAATCGTCGATTTGGACCCTTACTCGTGTCCAATTCGAGCCATAATAGATGTAACGGCCGGGCGCAATCTCTGCTACGGATTACGCCACTAGAGGTCCTATAAAATGGAACCCCAGGCTCACTCCAAAGGCATAAGTTCCATCGATTTTAGAGCGTAATTCACGGAGAAATCGTCAATTCTCATACTGAAATCGCCGATTCCTTCCTGAAAGACTTGGCGTAGAGCATGCGTCGTCGATCTCAAAGCCTCTGGCATGAGAAGGCATCCGCTCGCACTACCGCTCGCACTGGTAGGATATTCCGTGCTTCATCACTTAGCTGATCCCATCCTTCGGCCATCCTAGAACCAAATTATCCCTGGTTTCCCATTCCTTAAAATATAGGTTATCATTACCATTGTCTAATTTTCGGCTGGAATGGGCGATGTTCCAGACATCAATTTCAACTTCTTATGTATCCTAAGAGCACATTGAATTGATTTTTCCAGCATAGATAATTACATCTATCCATCTAATCTGGAACCAGACTAAAAATGCTATATAGTAGGCAGAGGTTGGAGGTGGAATAGTTGGTATTGTGTATAAGTTCAAAGGTAAAGGATTTAGTGGTATAGGTGGTTGTTCAGGTGGATTGACCATCAAAAATCTGCACTGATGAATGAGAACAACAAAGAATCAAACCACACTCAATTGTTTCCTCTTAACACAACATATTCAAAATATATAATACTTGTAATAATCATAGATCTAGATCAAAAAAAAACTTAACAAAATAGTTGATCTGATATAAAACTTGAATGAACCAAAGGATCGAAGCTATGATACCATGTAGAATTTTCAGAGTAAACAATTCTATCTATTTATATTACTTTAATGGATCTATATATAAATGAAGTAGTGTAGGAATTTGGTATAAGAACTGTCATAATAATTAGAGTATGGAGATTAATAATAATCAAAGGAGACAAACAATTAGATGCAAGATTCAAACCGAAACATACGATAGAAATAAAGGATTCAAGATAAATATCTGATAATTGATTGAAAATAACATAGAAATAAAGGATTGATTATCATTAAACTAGATCTATTGAGATCGATTAGCTATAGGAACATCTAACTAAACTGGACCAAATGAAGACCGTTCTAAGAAAACTAATCCCACAATGAGAGGAAATGAATCTGAAGAACTAAAGAACGAGGATCGAAGATCGTCGAACGATGATCAGGTGACAGAAAAAATCACTACAAGAAATAAGACCTTGTATGGCGGTCTTTAGATGGCGGAAATCCACCATATAAAGTGATCGTCGATGGAAATCCTCCATCAAAAGACCGCCATCTTGGACACCGCCATTAAAACCCCATAACCGCCATCTAAAGACCGCCATCTATTATCCATCCCCATTTCCCACCAAAAATTGTATTCATGGGAGAGGGCGATTGTGCCCATATTTTAGATGTCGGAAATCCGTCATCTAAACCTTAGTAGAAGAGTATAGATGGCGGAAATCCGCCATACAATGTTTATTTAATTTTAAAAAAAAAAACTGAATTCTATATTTTGCGTTCGAATCGTTGTTTTTTAAAATAGAAATCGATATTTGAGAAAGCGATTTTGAAATTGAAATCGATGTTTTTTATTAAAAAGAAACTAAATTACAGAATCGTTAAACATTCGAAGTTTGAAAAAGCAAATATAAAAATAGTTTAATCAACACTCGTCTGAAATCGAGTCTTCTGAATCAGAATCCGAAATATCTGATTCAAATGCAGACGGTATGGTGGACTTTGAAGTGGAAGCCATGTGTGTCATGTCGAGTCCGGAAGTCTTCAAAGTCTTATTGAGTTTCTTCATATAAGATTTCATTGCATTGAACTTCTTCTTGTATTTGGAGACGTCTTTCTGACTCTCGTTACACTTGTTCTGAAAATGAAAACAAAAATGAGTTCGATAATCAACAAAATTATTGAAATATATTTAAAATACCTCCAATTCTTTGAATTTTTCCGACCAAACTGCATCTGGTGTTGCATCAGTAGTCGTGTTTTCGGAGATCGGCTCTTTTCCTTTCCAATTTGGAGAAACCCATCTTTCGTTCGTTGTGCTCACCATACTGGCAGCTTCTCCAATTCCTATGATTCTATTTTTTTATTTTTTCCGAAAGTCTTGTTGACCGTCGCTTCGATAAATTGCTGTATTATAAAAAGTAAATAAATAAGAAATGCGAATTATGTTTAAAATAATCAATGGAACTTACAAATGGACTTATTGTTTCAAATTCAGCCCACGATTTTGCCTCTTGACTTTTGATAAATTCCGTGGCTTCAAGCTGAAAGAATAACAAAATCAAACAATAATAATAGAAATTATAAAATATAAATAATTTTAAAAAAAGACTTACAACTTTATCGCTTCCTTTATATGTCATTTGTAAAGTCTCTGACCAAGCTTCGACTTCACTCCTTCCTTGTTGCATCTATATTCACATAATTCATTAATATATAAAAAAATTAGATATAAATTATAAATAAATTACCAATTCATGACGTCGTTGCGCTAATCCTTTTGAACCAGCGTGATGTGTCATTTAATTCGTTCGGTTCGTGGTATTTATCTCGGAAATTTGCTGAAATTATAAAAAATAATAAGTTTCTAAATTTATTAATATAATAAATATATATATACATATACGTACCTTTCCTTTTTCCGATCGATGTTGTCTCAATTTATTCAGAAATTGAGATTTGCTGACATACGGTGGAAGAGTCGCTAAAATATCTTCTTCTCTCATATCAGGATAAGAGCCATAAGTTTTAACCAAAGAATTATGGTTGCTCCTCCAGATTTTTTTCAACCTACCATTGATATAAGTTTGTGCAGCTTTGCTTCCACTTAAATCATATTCAGCCTACATATTCAAAACTTATAAGTTTTTGAAAATTAATAAATATTATAAAATATATATATACTTACAGTTAATATTTTTAACGCGTCCTGAAAATTTTGTTGTGGTTGATGACGCCACTCAATGTCGTACGGAAAGAGAGTATGATCTTTTACTAAAAGAGCCATTCTTGTGGTTAATTTCTTCGTCATTTCATCCGTCGCTTGGTTCGTGTTGTCAAACATCACCTTCCATTTCGTACCTTTTTCTGGATGATTATGAGGGTGGTCTTTTGTGCGACCACGACCCTTCTTCTTTGGAGGCACATTCGATGTGGATGGCCTCGCATCTAATTAATTTACATATTTAAGAATTAATATTTAATAAAAATCATGATAATATTTAAAATATGAATAATGAACTGACCACTTGAGCTTGACTCTTCAAAAGAGCGACGGGATGTAACCATCGCCAATGCCATGAAAGGTGTTATCACACCGATCAGAACGAAAAAAGTAAACATAATATGAAATATTTAAATTTTAAAATAAAATTAGTTAATTTAAATACATAACCAGACTCCCGTATATGGGGTCTTAGTCTGACACAACAACCAAATATTTTTCCTATTGTAATTTACATTCTTTATTATTAGACACAACAAATCTTCCAATCGTCGTGAGAAGAGTTATATTTGATTTTGAATGAATGTGTGCCTCCACAATCATTCAACACTCTAGCTTCGCCCATCGATTGTAAATCGAACCTCGCGTTCAAATTATCTTTCGTTTTACCAACCATTTCCAAAATAGTGTTCGAAATATTGTCACATACATTCTTTTCGGTGTGCATAACATCAATATTATGTCGTAGAAGCAACGTCTTCCAATACGGTAATTTGAAAAAAATACTCATTTTTTTCCATCCTTTGGCGATGGTATTTTCTTCGTTCTAATCTTCGAAGTCTACAATCTTTTGGTACATTCGATGTTTTACCAAAAGTTACTGAATCTCAAATGGATAAACTTGACTATATATTTCAGAACCCGTCAGACGTTTAGGGGCGACTCTAGTTTCGATCTGATTATTGAAACTTTTCTTATTGCTCCTATAATAATGTTTCATATCTAGAAATCGACGATGTCCCATAAAACTCTTTTTCTTTCCATGCTATAAACGAATACTTTCAGTGTCATTCTTACATACTGCACAGGTTAACTTTCCTTTAGTGCTCCACCCTGATATATCACCGTATCCTGGATAATCATGTATCGTTCACAGAAGTGATGCAAACATCTTAAAAGATTTCTGCGTGCGTACATCAAAAGTTGTAACACCATCTGCCCATAAAATCTTCAGTTCATCAATAAGCGGTTGAAGATAGACATCTATATCGTTCCCTGGAGCTGACGGACCGGAAATTAGTAGAGACAACATGAAATTCGGTTGCTTCATACACATCCAAGGTGGAAGGTTGTATGGTATAACTATCACTGGCCAAGTACTATGAGATAGAGATTGCTGACTGAACGGGTTGAATCCATCAGTTTCTAAACCAAGTCTCACATTACGAGGTTCGGATGTAAATTTGGGATGAACCTCGTCAAATTTCGTCCATTGTAAAGAATCAGCTGGATGCCGAAGAAATCCGTCGTCTTTACGTTTGGAATGGTGACATATCATGTCTTCAGAAATTTTGGAACACAGATACAATCTCTTCAAACGTGGAATCAACGGAAAGTGACGAAGACATTTTGCTGGAACACGTTTGTTTTTCTAAACGTCTTCGACGACCCACCTACACGTTCCGCAATTCGGGCAACTTTCTGCGTCTGCATACTCATTTCGATATAAAATACAATCGTTGCGACATGCATCGATTTTCATATAATTGAGGCCCAGGTCACAAACCACCGATTTCGCATGGTACATGGTTTTCGGAATGGTCGACTCCCCATTTGGAATAGCACGACGCATGATGGATAATAATTTCTGGAAAATTTATCACTCCAATGATTGTCGCATTTCAACTGATACAATTCCAAGATAAAAGATAGTTTGAAAAACTCTGTGCACCTAGATATAACTGTTCTTCACCTTCTTATAGACGGCGTAAGAACGAATCGTCATATCTGTGCTCTGGATCTTCGTCGATTAGATCTACATCGACTGGATCTACATCGACTGGATCTTCATGAACAGGCTCGTATTCTAGAGGTTCTGTTTCAAGAAATTCTTCGTCGACTGTATTCTCAACTACATGTTCTCCGTAAACCGTACGAACCAATCCAATCATATCGTTACCAGTTTCCGGCACTGTCTCTTTTCGTTTCACTTTTTTCTCACCATATCTACTCGGTAACTCTCCGTGACGCGTCCAAACATAGTAATGTTTCAACCAACCATTTATAAAAACATGCTTCCTCATCTCCTTTATAGGAATCACTTCACTATTCATGCAGGACGAGTATGGATAAGGTAAATAACCTTCTGGGTGAGTCGAATTCGAAATGGCGAAATTAGTGAAAGTTGTTAACCCTTCACCGTATTCTTTCGAAAATCGATCTAAACTCATCCAAGCTTTATCGGGTACTTTTATGATGTTCGACATTATCCTAAATAATTAAATTTTATCGAATTATAATTAATTAGATCGATAAAAATTAATTGACTATTACAATATTAATTATAGTTCAATTAATATCAAGTTCAATTTTTTTTGGAAAATCTAGTTAATGAAAGGTCTAATTGACTATTCCGAATCCGTTTCGTAAACGACTTTTTTCGGAGTTGCTGGTTGCGGAACTGGAGGGGCCGGTGCTGGACGAACAGGTGTCGGTGGTGCGGGAGGGGCCGGTGCTGGACGAACAGGTGCCGGTGCTGGACGTACAGGTGCTGGTGCA
>LFYR01000215.1:491960-512081 GCA_001185155.1 Zostera marina | reverse complement strand
TAAGATTTATATAATTTCATACAAATTAATCATTAATAATTAACAAATTTAATACAATTTAAAATCATTCAATTTAATAATTGTTAAATCACATATTTATATTTTCATGCAAATTAATTAATTAAATTATATTAACATTAATTAAATAGTTTTAAAATAAAATGATTAAATATTTCATTATTAAAAAATTATTTAAATCATTTCATGCAAATTAATTAATATTCAATTTAATAATTCAATTGTTAATTTCATGCAAAATAATTAAATTTTTAATTAAATCATATTTACATTGTTAATTCAATTGATCATTAATTTATATTGTTAATTATAATTTCATATTATTAAAAATAAATTAAATAAATAAAGAAATAGAATTCTTACCGATCAATTTAATAAGCTTACTTCAATATCAATTTTACGAATTCTTGATTTTTTAAAACCTACAACAAGTCAACAACACAATAATTAATTAGTTAATTATGTCAATTATTTATTTAATTAAATCAATTTATAAATTTTTTAAAAACAATCAATTCAATAATTAATTAAAACTATTATAAACAGTAAATTAAATATATAATTCATAAATTATTTTTCAAAATTATTAAAAAACATTAATTATAGATTATAAATTATCCACAAATATTAAATAATAAAAATAATTTTAGAGTAACTAAAATAACTATATTAAATTATAAATTACAGTAAATAGTTATTTCAAACCAGTAAATTAAATAATTCAATCACAATGTAATACATCACAAAGTAATTAAATAATTGTATCACCAAATATTAAAATATAAAACATTAACAAATATGTTTTAAAACAAACCATATAAAACATATAGATCGTACACCTTCGTTATCATAAACAACATAAATCGGGGCATGAATCGACACATAACGACATAAATCGACATATACAAAATACATAAATCCATACACAAAATACACAAATCCAAACAACAAAATAATAAACCATATATACATTTACAATATCATTTCATTTCAAACAACTAATCCAAATACCAAAATATCATTTCATCAAAATCATCATATCATAAAACAAATCAACTAAATCATTACATTAAAACAAATCAAAACCATATCATTACATTAAAACAAATCAACTAAAATATATCATAATATCATTACATTAAAACAAATCAAAACCATTACAGTAAAATATATCATAAAAACAATCAACCAAAAGAACATAAATCAAACCATTAAAAAAAATTCATAAACAATATATATAACTCACCATATACCTAATCCATAAACAATCCCTAACCCTAAATATAACTAATCCATTATTAACATTCACATTCATAGATGAAGAAGAAGAAGAAAAATTCAAAAACATTCACTGGAAGTGGATCGAAGGAGCTATGGAAGTGAAGACCGGCGACGATTAAGCGACTGACGGTGGCGAGAACGATGGACGACGACGAGCAGCGACGGCGGCAGAGCAAGACAGGAGCGCAAGACAGGAGTCGGCGGTCGGCGAGAGCTTCTAAGAACAGACGCGTTCTGTTCTGATTTGGGGTTTTTATTAAACCCCAAAACTTACTCCGCCATGTAAGGTACATTAAGTTTCGACGTTAAATCCGGAAAAGTCCGTCAAATCGAAATTTGGACGGGCTTTTTCCGCCCGAGTCCCCGAATACTTAACATGGCGGATGTTAAGTCAATTTAATCAGGTAATCTGGTAATCTGGCTGAATATTGGAGGGGATTCGAAATTTTGGGCGGGATAGTTTAGATGGCGGATTTCCTCCATCTAAAATCCGCCATCGAAAAATAATTTGAACCGTCATCGAGCCAAAACCCTTCCTCGGCACTCTCAAAGAATAAATGGCGGACATCCGCCATCTAAATAACTGAATTATTGATGGTGGAAATCCGCCATCTAAAGGCCGCCGTACAAGGTCCTTTTTTTGTAGTGAATCAATGACCGAAACAACAAGATTGAATAAAAAATAAACCTGAAGAAGATTAGAAGATTAAAAGACCAAGAATCAAAATAAAAGAAAAATGATTGAATAATACCTCATTCGTTGAATCTCACTGATATGAGAGTTGTCTTTTCATAGGATTCAAAGGTTGACATATCTCAATCGGGTCTTACCCGAGTACCTGACTTCTCTCCTATTTTAAAAGTGTGAACGGTGACGAAGACAAGGAATATGAAGAAGAAACCTAAAACGAGATTCAAAATGAAACCCTAATGACAATGAGCCTAACAAACGATTGGAAAATGGGAGAGACTATGTTCAATGGGATATAGAAATGGTTTACACACCAGACTGACGATGGAGTTCAAATAGGTCATTGTACCTACAAAGTTACTTCAAATACAAAATAAGGATAAAAAAATTAATGAGTGTAAAATTATTTACTTAATATAAAATTTAAAAATCCATAATTCTAATTAAAGAGAATTCAAAGACTAATAATTGATTAAAGAAAAAGTTGAAATTGATAATTCTATATAATGTGATAAATTCAATAAAATCAATGATAGAATATAGGGTGATAAGGATATATATATAGAAAAGAATATTGATAGCAAGTCTATAAATTTGAAAAAGAACAGCAGAACCTGACAGTATTCATTCTTCAAGTTACTACAATTGAACCTAACATCGTCTTAATTATTTGAACCGAGATGATTAATTTCGTTTGAAATTACATGAACCCAACCTTTTGACAAAAAATTTAAAAACAATATAATACTAATATACAAATCGACGGTCCTAAATTAATATCAGGAATTGAACGCCAGATGCGAACCATCCGCATCGTACCATACCGAACTTTTAACAAAGGAGAGAAATTTAAAATAAAACTTGTTTGATTTATTTCAGCCATAAACGGAATATTACATCAGTCTTCCCAATAACATGGCACTCCATATTGACCAATTCTGATAACACTGCCACAAATAACATCACAACGTTTATTTCGTTTCAATGTCTCCATGATTGTCTTCCTTGCATAAACGTCCATTGACAGACTGAAATTGAGATAATCAAACCTTACAAAAATATTTAGAAGTTGAGCTATTATGTTGAGATAGGTTGTAACATCTGGTGATCTAGTTGTGTGAAACGTGTGATCTGCTTTGGAGTAACCCCTTGTGACTCCTTTTATAGGGTCTTTGGGGGCGCACTCGGGACATAATGGCGCGCATTAATGGGCCATTGACACGTGGGCTAGCGGCGAGTAACGGTCCTAAATCGGAGATTCAGATAGGGAATCAGCGAATTAGGGACAAAGTCGGCGAGCTCTAAGGGTCGAGATCTGCAACCTACCAATGCTGATTATCTCAGCCTCAACTAGACAATTTACCACTAATATCGATGATTTGATAGCCTAAACGATGATCTTACGGGAAACTCGGCGATTTGACGATGATCTTTGTTCCGCAATCATGGGAGCCTCTCGGGGGTCCGGCATAAAGCGAACGGAACCCTAGTCCTTGTTGAGGTGCGTTGCTGGGAGTGACTGACGTAATCAGGCATGTGTCAGCAATGATTAACCTGACAAGAACCCTGGGACCAAAAAGGATGCCACCAAGTCAAAGAAAAATACTAGACCAACCAAGCACCAAGGAGGAGGTCAGGAAGAGACATCACAGATACCACAAATACTTGTGATCGTGGAAAATCAGAATCCGTTACAAATAGTAGCCCAGATCATCGTCCAGGCAATGAGTCAACAACAGGGCGAACAACAATAACAAGTTCTCGAACAGATTCCCCAACGGGTGCAAAATACAAGGGACCCACCTTGTGTGAACACTACAGATAGCCATCATTCCATGATACAAATTCCATTAGAGAAATTGATAAGCATGATGGAAACTATAGCCCGAATGGCAGAACGACTGAAGGCAGTCGAAAACACACGCGTAACTCGCACGATACAGCATTCGAGAGCTCATATTTCATCACAGCCTTCCAGACAAATTTCAGAGAAATAACAGGAAAAATATAAGGTAAACTATTACACTATACAGTCAAAATCTCTTCCACCAAAAAATAGAGCACGAACTACCAAAGTCTACCTTGAGAGTCAGACCTCCCGAGAAAGTCGAGCTGAGAGACTGAGGGCGAGCTGTTAGAAGCTGATTTGGCCGTGACTTTTCGAAAAAGTCAACCAGCTTTCTTTTTTAGTGAGTATCTTGAAATCACAAATGGCACCAACTAATAAGGGTGAATCCTGATCAGTGCTCGGACGACGCTTCAAACAAGCATTGGGCCAGGAACTTCGCCAGAAAAAGCTCAGATACCTCAATCGCTCAGGCTCACTCTGGCAGGGGTTTTCTCTCACTCGAATCAAACTAGCCAAATGAATAGAAGTGACCTCTATTTATAGGGTCCTAATGAGGATAATCATCTGGTCATTTGGGTCGTAATCGCCTAACAGCTCAGATCTGGCCCCAGGTCGACTTTCTGGGGTTGACTTTTCCGGGGTCGATTTTCACCCAGGTCGACTTCTAGAAAAGTCGACCTGCAGGGGTTAACTTCCCCATAAAGTAGCATGTGGCCTCCCATTGCCTATACAGGTATTCACCTATCCATTTCGGGCTATCTCAGTCTCTGATTGTTGTTGTCGTGATCAAGTCTAGGATACTATATCACCAGTACTCCTCCCCTTGATACGTACTAGGTTTTTTTGGGGACTACTTCCTGGACTCGTCGATGTGATCTGAGTATTAGATCTTGCATCACCAGGTTTACACTTGTCAGCCGTTTGCGATATGAAATGATTGAGCACGTTGATCCGACCGTTCAACCTTTGTACATCTCTGATTATGCGGGGGGCTTCCATGTCGAGGATTGCTTGGATTTTCTCGAGATTTAGTTTAATCCCGTGCTGACTTACATAGAAACCAAGGAAATTTTCTTCCTTGATCCCAAATGTGCACTTGGCTAAATTGAGCTTCTTTCCGTATTGCTTCAGTGTATCTAAGGTTTCTCTCAGATCTTCAGGGTCTTTCTCTACGCTTGATGATTTGACTGGGATGTCATCAACGTAAGTGGAAATATTACGTCTGATCAGGTCCACGTAGACGTTGTCCATTAAGCGCTGGAATGTAGCTCCAGCATTCCTTGATCCGAATGACATCACTTTATAACAAAATGTCCTCGAGTCCATGATGATGGAAGTTTTTTCCTCATCTGGCCCGTGCATCGGGATTTGATTGTATCATGAGTGGGCATCCATCATAGAGAGGAGCTCGTTACCAGATGATCCATCGACTAGTTCGTCGATAACTGAATTTGGGGCATGCTTTATTGAGATCAGTGAATTCAATGCACATGTGCCGCTTGCCATTGGGTTTCTTGACAAAGACTGGGTTTGCCAACCGAAGTGGATATCGAACTTCTCGAATGTGTCCAGCATTCAGGAGCTTTGGTATTTCCTAATTGGCTGCTTTCCGCCTATTCGAAGTGAGTAGTCGATGTTTCTGGCATCGAGCTGGAATGGATGGGTCGACATTAAGTTTGTGCATCACGATTTGACGCATAATCTGTTTCAGTGTCTCACTCTCCTAAACGAACCTATCCTGGTACTCCTCTAGGACAGTCATAAGCTTGGCTCTTAGGTCAGAGGGAAAACCCTTCTCTAAGTCTCGTCCACAGGTTGTAATTTTTCCCTATGCCCATTGTCGTGCGGGGCGTGGACGAGCATGTTGTTTAATATGTTCAGCTGGGTTGCCTTCTTATACCCTTGTCTGAAATCCTATTGAGATCCTTTGACAGCTGCAACGAACCAGTTATTTGGGTATCGAATGCATTGGTGATAAGAAGATGGGACTGCCTTGATTCCGTGGATGAAGGGTCGACCAAAAATGCCATGGAAAGTGGATCCTACATCCACCACTATGAAATGACAAGTCCGGCTAACCCTCCCTCGCTTGGAACCGATGGATACTTTCAAATCAATAACGCCGGCCACTGAGGTGGCAACGTCAGTGAACCTATAAATGGCTTCCTTGCAGGGAGATAGATCGTCCTTTTTAAGGCTCATTCGGGTAAAAGTATCCATATAGAGGATGTCCGCGGAACTGTCGTTGTCGACGATCATCATCTCGACTCGGGAATTGGGACTGATGTCTGCTTGGATAACGAGTGGATCTTCGTGAAGTTGCAGGACATCGTCTAGGTTCTCTCCCGAGAATTATATGGACTTCTCTTCGCGGACCCATTTTCCGTTGTCTCGAGGTGTTAACGTCAACATCAACACCTTCTGGGAGTATCCCTTGTTATGGCCAACAGAACCACCATCATATATCATATTGATGGTTTTCCATTGGTGGTTCTTGCTACTGTCACTTTCTGGCGAAGGAGAGCGTGGATGCTTTCCCTTCGGGTCAGACTTGCAATTGACCCGTTCTCGCGATCCCTTGACAAAGTTACTAAATTCTCCTTTCAAGATCAACTGCTCAACAAAGCCTCATAACTCCCTTTAATGATCTGTTAGGTGGCCGAGGTCCTTGTGGAATTGGCAGTATTTTCCATCCTTTGTACGACTATTTTTGCTTGCAGGGTCTAAAGAACGAGGAGCAGGCAGATCTGCTCGGTTCTTTAGCTTCTCAAAAAACTTACCTCTGCTGATTGTCAGTGGGTGTAATCCCTCCATGGTTGGTTTACATACTTAGCAGAATTTTTCAGTGGTTGTTTGGTCGAGGTCTGGTACACCATATTGTCATGTTTTGGCTTCCACTCTCTTCTTGAGGTTTCATCCGCATGGTTGGTGTACCTTTTGGAGATACTATGGAAGTTTTCCTTTCCATTGTACCTTTTCTTCTCGAACATGGCACTACAAAAAAAAGTAGGCAGTTCGGACGAATCAAAGTTAACGGAATTTCCGTTACAAATACTAATAAGCAAAGTTAACGGAATTTGTAACGGAATTTTCGTTAACTTTGTTGTTTCCGTTAGAAATACTAGATATCAAGATGGACTTATATATTGTAACGGATTTTTAGAGTATTTGTAACGGATATTCCGTTAAAAATAACAATTATTTAAAATATTTATTTCCCCCCTTTAACATTTCGTTTTCCCCAATATTATTTCCCTCATTTATTTTGTTGCCTCCAATATTATTCCCCAATATTCTTTCCCCAATCTCATTTTCCCCACATCCTCCAATCTCGCTTCCCCCTATCTCATTTCCTTCAATCTTGTTTTCCCCAATCTCCTTTTCAACAACCAGCGGCGATTCCAGTGTCACTTGGATTAGAAATTTTGTAACACTTCCTTCCAGAGGGGATTCCAGTGTCACTCGGCCAGTGTCAACTTGCCACAGCAGTTGACGGAGGTTCTACCCTTGCTTTATTATGATTATTAAAAATAAATGTATCATCGGGAATTCAGGTTATGATTTTACAAAGGCTACATACAATATGGGGAAATAATCTTGATTTATATGCCATAAATAATTAAATATATGTTGTTAGCAGTTTCTTATATTGAAAGAGTTTTACAATTATTTAGAGACAAGTAATGATGATCATTGGACAAAATTATTAGTTCATCATACATATAAAACAACATGGGCATCATATGTGAGTGGTTCTTTATTTTTCCTTTCCTTTTAGGATTCCACATGGGCATCATATGTCAACAGTCTGCCACTCTGTGAGGATATGCATAATACAGTATGTTCTTTTTTTGTTTTTACAAATTAATGGTTGGTATCGTATTTTTTTTACGAATTAATGGTTGGTAATCTAGTCAAATTTTAAATTCTTTATCCATCAAGTCATTCTTTTTAAATTTCAAATTTGCATTATAAGGATTTATTTTTCAAAGTTTCTATAATCTATATTCAAATTTTTATTACTAACTTTCAGATATTCTGGAGTAAAGATGAACTCGAGATGGTGCAGCCTAGTTCTGTGAACCGGGAAACATTTGACCAAAAAGTCTGCATAGAAAAGGAATTTTATGTTATTAGACATGTAAGTTGTTTTTCATAACAGTGGATTTTTTTGTAATCAGTATTGAAACAAATTAAAACGAAAAATGAACTAGGTACACTCCTCACACCTAAGGGAACTGAATTGTATACATCTAAATATCAAATGATTGATGAGATTTTGGACAATCTGTTTAGGTCTTTTATCATATAGAAAATATTGGGGATTCAGTGTTAAATAGGCAAATACTACGTTTTAGCAATCTTTTAGATTAGATATCACACATTTCCTATTTTTCCATCAAATTCCTTCATTAAAAAATTTCATCTATACTAATATCATACACAGTTTGTTTTTTATTTTCACTTCATTATTTGATATTCAGGCTCTTGGACACTTTCCTCAAATATTTGGAACCTGTATATTGCTAGATTTCATGTATGCATATTCCATAGGTTTGGTTTTTGTCTTATCATTCTCTGTTTTCTTTAAATTATATCATTACAGTACTATATTAGTACATTTACGGTTTACCCACAAGATGCAGAAGCATTGAAGGAAGGGATCAGTAATTCAGAATATGTAGTATTAATAATAAATGGTGCCAATTACAATGTCGGATATATCATTTAGATGTTATATGTTTTTTCCCAATGATTTCATTCTATCATTTCCATATACTGCCTTAATTGTTTTCTTCTTTATTTTGAAATCTTGCAGTCGGATCTCATGCATGGGGAACCTCTAAGGGTTTGTCCTTGGTAATGTTCTTACAGGATAATTTGTTCTGAGTGCTGAATTCTTATATTCATCTTATTTTTCAGAGTGGCATGCCTCATTTTTGTTCATAGTTTGAACTTTGAACTAATAATTCATTTATGCTGAATAAATTCTAGATACCATTCTAGATATTCTATTTTTTTCAGATTTGTTGATGGTTAGTTTCAAATTTTCAAACTTCCAGATTTTCAAACTTCAAAACCTCCAAATCCGCGATTAAGGGTATGTTTCCTCATTGTCTTTTCTTAATCAAATTCAGAAAGTGATATTTCGCTTTGCTAGTCAATATTGTTGTCTATTTACTAACTCTTTTCTTTCTTCAATCAGTCTTTATCTCAATCTCAGAAGTGCCGTCCGGCGCACCAAATTTTCAGAAGAAATCATTTTCTTAGAAAGGGTAAATTTTTCCAGCAAGAATATTCATTTTCATTTGGAGCTCATATAGTTGATCGAATTGATTTTATGAGTTCCTTTTTTAATGCTTCGATGTTCCTTTTATTAATAAATTTATTTCAATGTTTCAAATAACTATTTAGCAGTGAAATATATTTTTCTTATATATTCTTTGTGAGTAATTTTTTTACTTTATTTATTTTTCTGTTTTTATTAATTTTAAATGCTGAATATTTTGTTATATTCACAGATTATAAATGGCACCCAAAAAAACATTGGTTAGTAAGAAACGACGATTTACACGAAGTTCTGTCGACCATGAAGAACCTACTTCAAGTATTCATGTTCCGACTGCTGAACCCGAAGTTCTGTCGACACGAAGTTCCATCCAAATAGTTCTTCCATGTTAGTTTTGTTGAATGCTAGTTTTGTTGAATGTTAGTTTTCTTGAATGCCAAATTTGTTGAATGTTTTTAATTGTATTGAATATTGAATGAATTTACAGGAATGGAATCAATATTATTGAATGAATTTACAAGATTTTGAATTGAATTTACAGGGATAATGAATTTATACTGCAATTGTGAATTATAAATGAATTTACAGAGATTCTGGAATTTTTTTTACTAAAAATATCATTTTTAACGGATTTTGTAACCGAATTTACGTTACAAATACAAAAAAAAATTGTAATGGATTTTTCGTTTGAAAGTATTTGTAACGGAATTTTGTAACGGATTTAAGTATTTGTAACGAAAATTTTGTAACGGACCAAAGTTAACGGAATTTCCATTAAAAATAGTATTTGTAACGGAAATTCCGTTAACTTTGCTCGTCCTAACTGCCTACTTTTTTTATAGTGTGGATTTTTTAAATCTAGGCGTCTCAAGCTCCGCTAGCTTACTCTCATCCTCTTCTTCCACCTCAATGTACAATTAAGCTCTCTGGAAGAGTTGTGGTAAAGTCGCAGCCTTCTGGACCTTCAGACTTTCTACCAGTGAGGACTAAGGTATTAACCCTTTGATGTATCCCACAATGGCCATACTCGGGATCAAGTCGCTCACTTCTATCAGGCATAGGGCCGTGAACTACGTCGGAAATCGCTCGAACACTCTAGTCACTCAGGCTCTTTCTGACGGGGTTCTCTCTGACTCCAAATAACTTAACCTCTAATGAGTGGTAGTGACCCCTATTTATAGGGTCTCATGGAGTAATCTGGTCATTAGTGCTCTAAACGCCTAACTGCTCAGATCCGGCCTGGGTCGACTTTGTGAGGTCGACTCCCTCGGGGTCGACTTGGCAAAAGTCGCCCGGTGGGGTCGACTTCCCCACAAAGTCGACTGGGGCTTCCCATTGCCTATATGGGTATTTCCACCCCTTCTGGGTTATATCAAACTGGTATCGTGGTCCAGTCTGAGATACTGTATCACCAGTACTCCTCCCTGATGAAGCATTGAATTTACTACTAGGGGCTCGCAGTGGTGCGAGGAGGGTCAGAGGCTTTGGAGTCCACGGCGTGCGCTTTACGTCAAATCCCGTTGGACAAGAATAGGCGATTTAGGTGTGGAAATCGGAAATTCTCTCTCCGGTATGCTCTAATTTGGTTGGAACTTGTGATCTACCTTGGAGTGACCCCTTGGGACCCCTTTTATAGAGTCGTGGGGGGAGCACCAAGGCGGGCATTGCGCTTGTGCCATAATTGTTACCATAACGGGGTGCATTAATGACCCATTATGGCACAGGCAAGCGACGAGTAACGGCCGTAAATCGGCGATTCAGGCGTGTTTCCAGAGGCCAGATGAGCAATCTACCATACTGTCGATCTGAGCTCTAACTCGGCGATTTACACCTAAAGTCGGCGATTTGGTAGTCCAATCGCGATTTAGTGGTTAGCTCGGCGATTTGATGATGAACCTGTTCCGCACCGTGGAAGCCTTCCGGGGGTCCGACATATAGCGACGGAACCCTAGTCTCTATTGAAGGGCGTTTCCGGGAGGCTCTAGGGGACTGCTTCCTGGTTGGTGTTATCTGATTGTTAGGTCCTGCACCACCAGTACTCTCCCCTCCCTTTCTTCCGATGGTAGGGGTTCTTATCCTGTTGTTACCAGGGTTCCCCCCTGCACTAACAGGATGCCCATTCTTGTGTTTGCGAGGTTGGACACATGACTTACATTTTTTGGGGCGCCCCTCCCAACCTTTCTCCCCCTGCCAGTACCTCTTTTGAGTAGCTGAAGTGCCTGAGCTGCTTTCCGTGCGAACTTGTTCTTGACCCTATAGTCTTTTTCCACCTAAAAGTTTAACCTAGCCTCCTCGGGTCTCTTTTTCCTTTGTTTTTTACTTCCTTAGGCCAGAGATATTTCTTACACCCCCTGGCTTGGTGACTGTCCAGAGGTATTTCTTCTTACACCCCCTGGTTTGGTGTCTCTCCAGAGGTATTTCTTACACCCCCAGTCTCGGTGTCTGTCCAGAGGTATTTTTTCTTACACCCCTCTGGCTTGGTGACTGTCTGTCCAGAGGTATTTCTTCTTATACCCCCTATCTTGGTGTCTTTCTGTCCAGAGGTATTTCTTCTTACACCCTCCTGTCTTGGTGTCTATCTGTGCAGAGGTATTTCTTCTTACACTCCCTGTCTTGGTGTCTGTCTGTCCCTGAGATATTTCTTCTTACACCCCCTGTCTTGATGTCTATCTATCCAGAGGTATTTCTTCTTACACCCCCTGTCTTGGTGTCTATCTATCCAGAGGTATTTCTTCTTACACCCCCCTGGCTGGGTGACTGTCCAGAGGTATTTCTTACACCCCCTGGCTGGATGACTATCCAGAGTTATTTCTTACAACCCCTGGCTGGGTGACTGTCCAGAGGTATTTCTTACACCCCCTGGCTGGGTGACTGTCCTGCTCGACTTATTGGCCTCGACTTTTTTAACTCGACTTGTTCTGCTCGACTTTTGGTTTGACCTTCTATAGTCATCTTCCTGTTCCCCTATAAATACGTGTCTTGCTCCTCTACTTTTCTCAAACATGGCTCTTCTAGTGAGTCTCTTTGCTGACTTTGTTCAGGGAGAGATTGAGGAGCTTAAGAGAATTTTAGATTTTTTTAATCCTCGTGCATCTGCCTTGGATCTTCCCGCTCTCCGCCAAGCTATTTTGGAGCGGCAGGGCGTTGCAGTGGCTTCTCGTGAAACCTTGTTTGCGGAGTGGCCTGCTGGGGATCTTTCCCTTGGGGAGCCTATTATGGCAGTGAGACGTGGTGGTCGTCGGAAGCGCTCCCATCATGTTAGATCTCCTATGGCCGATATCCCTAGGCGTATTCGCCATCGTATCGATTTTTGACTAGGGAGTTGTATTGATGTGTTTTTGTTGACTTGATGATGTAAAAATATCGAGTTCTGCTTTCTTCTTCTTTTTTATGTTGACTTGGTCAAAATGTCGAGCCGTATTTTTGGGAATGACGAGCTTTCGTGCTCGACGTTTGTTGAAATCTCGTATCGTGACCTCCAGATTCTAAGTCGGATGTCGAGTCATTTTTCTCAAATGTCGAGCTTTTGATGACTTACTCTTTCTGCAATCTCGCGCTAAGATCTTCAACCTTTGGGTCCTGATGTCGAGCCACATTTTCAAATGTCGAGCCTTCGACCATCGACCGCTTTTGGAATCTCGCGCTGTAATTTTTCACCTCCGGGTTCAGATATTGAGCCAAATTCCTAAATGTCGAGCCTTCGATCATCGACCGTTGTTGGACTTTCGTGCTGTAATTTTCCACCTCTAAATTCAGATGTCGAGCCACATTTCTAAATGTTGAGCCTTCCAGCATCGAACGCTTTTGGAATCTCATGTTGTAATTTTCCACCTCAGGGTCCAGATGTCGATCCGCATTCCTAAATGTCGATCCTTCGATGATCGACCATTGTTGGACCTGTAATGTCGAGCAGGTGAGACTACGACTGTCGGGCGCTGGGTTCTGATGTCTAGCCAGGCGTTGGGCTGGGGTGTCCTGGGCCTGGTCTGGGCCTGACTTCGAGCCCTTTGGGCCCCTCTCGACTTCCCTTCTATAAATAGCCGAGGGGAGGGGAGATTCATTTCCTTATTACTCTCCTTCCTCCTTCTCGAGTTCCTCGCCGCTCTACTCGTGCTTTCCGTGTTGCTCGAGTTCCCAGTGTAAGGGTTCGTCTTATACTAGGGAAACGGGTTGACTTCCCTAAGACGACTTCTCGGAGTCGAGTTTTCTGAAGTCGTCCTACCCATTGTCGGTTCGACTTCTTGGGGTTGGCCTTTTGGGGTCGACTTCTTGGACGTTCCACCTTCGGATGGGGTTCGATTTCTCTGGGGTCGACTTCTGTGGTTGACCTCTTAGAACACTTCCCTTCTGGGTGGTCGACTTTTGTCCGGTCCTTTGGTCGACTTTCTTTGAAGTAACATGTGGGTAGGGTCAATTTCTGAAGCTCCACTTCTTGAGGTCGTCCTGTGGGTAGACCCTTTTCCCGGTCGACTTTTTAGGGTCGATTTTTTCTTTCTTTATTTGACTTCTTAAAAATGTCGATCTGACCCACTAATTTTTGCAAATGTCTTCTGGCAAGGATAAAGCTCGTCCTACCGAGAAATCTCGTGTTGAACGAGCTAAAGAAAATGTGGGAGATGCTACTCACCACTCGATCCCTACGGCTGAAGGTGGTTCTATCACCATTGACGCCTATGGGTCTTGGTGAGACATGCCTGATTACGTCAGTCAATCCCAGTAACACCCTTCAACAAGGACTAGGGTTTCATCGCTATATGCCGGACCCCCGAAAGGCTTCCACGGTGCGGAACAAGGTTCATCGTTAAATTGCCGAGTTAACCTGTAAATCGCGATTGGGCTACCAAATCGTCGACTTTAGTGGTATATCGCCGAGTTAGGGCCCAGATCGGCAGTATGGTAGACTGCACATCTCGCCCCTCGAAACTCGATGAACTTACCACTAATAGACGATTCCATACCTGAATCGTCGATTTACGACCGTTACTCGTCGTCCGCCTGCGTCATAATGGGTCATAAATGCGCCCTATTATGGAAACAGGCGCGATGTCCGTCGTTGAGTGCGCCCCTCAAGTCCCTATAAAAAGGGTCCTAAGGGATCACTCAAAGACAACAACATAAGTTCGACCACAACTAGAGCATACTGGAGAGAGAATCGCCGATTTCCACACCTAAATCGCCTATTCTTCTCCGACGAGATTTGACGTAGAGCGCGTGTCGTGGACTTCAGAGCCTCCGACCCTCCTCGCAACATCGTGAACTTCCTGGTAGCAGATTCAGTGCTTCATCAGCTGGCGCCGTCTGTGGGAATACCGAACCACCGGTATCCTGTCGTAATCGCGAATATTTTTGCAAAGTCCGGCTTGATCTCTCCCGGAGGTATCGCTGACATTGTCAACTAAATCGCCGATTTAGATCAAAAGTACCTTATTCTTGTCTGAAGCTTCGGTTGGATTTCTCCAGAAATCGCCGACTTCACCCTGAGAATCGTTGATCCGGAATATCGGGAATATCGTCTGCTAGCTAAGAGTGTTGTCCACGATTCTATTCAAAAAAGATCCAAATGTCAAAATCGCCGAATTAGATCCTTAAATCGCCGATTTTCTTTGTTTTTTTGAGAAAGCTCGGTCAAGTCATCCCTTTGCTTTGGAACTACCCCGCTTTTGTTGCAATGGCTATCGAAAAGCAAAAGCACAATTACCCTCTGAGAAGCAAGGGTAAAATGCCAGAAATACCTGAGATGGAACAGGGCGAGCCTTCTCGGCCAAAGAGGCCCGATGAAGCTCAACCTGACCAGCCCTCTCAGGCACATTCGGTTCCTCCATACTTCGAGGAACATATGAAACCAAAAGACCCACCCACTTTGGAAGAGAGGTTGTTCAACTTCATGGACAACATGGAGAGGAGAATGAGCAACCTCGAGAAGGCGAGGAGTCAAAAGACCACCATTTGCGAAAAAGTGGATGAATCTGGGTCTATTTATTCTCCATCTGCGGAGAAAACAAAACAAGGTTCCCATCTTAGGACAAAAACAAGACTCACTAATGAAAGGACTCTTACCACACGGTTCGTGGAGGATCTCCGTCGGAAGAATGGTCGACGAACCAATTGCCGTCAGCCCGACCGAGTTCTTGAAAAATAAAAGTGCTCCTTTTTGCGAGGACCTTTTGAAGGCATCCTTTCCACCAACCTGGCAGGTACCCAGGATCGAGACGTATAATGGTTCGACTGATCCACAAGATCACATCAATATCTACCTCAACATTATGGAACTCCAAACCACCGATAATGGGCTTTTGTGCCGGGCCTTCCCAGGCACTCTCAAGGGCAACACTTATCGGTGGTTTTCTGGTCTACCGGCTGGCTCAATCAGCAGCTTCTCAGACCTTTCTTCGAAGTTCATCGCCCAACACGTGGGGATGATCAGAATAAAGCACAGTGCCAATGCACTACTAGCACTGCTGCAGAAGGATATGTCTCTTCGGGATTACACGATTAAGTTCACTTCAATGATGACAGAAGTGAATGACTTAATCCCGAGTCTAGCCATAGAGGGATACATCAGAGGGTTTGGTGAGACATGCTTGATTACGGCAGTCACTCCCAACAACACCTTTCAACAAGGACTAGGGTTACGTCGCTTTGGCCGGACCCCCGGAGAGCTCCCACGGTGCGGAACACGTTCATCGTCCAGATCGCCGAGTTAGCCCGTAAGTCGCCGGTTGGACTACCAAGTCGCCGACATGCGGGATAAGTCGCCGAGTTAGGGCCAAGATCGGCAGTATGGTAGACTGCACATCTCGTCCTTGGAAACTCGGCGAGTTAGCCCTAAATAGGTGACTTCCATACCTGAATCGCCGACTTACGACCGTTACTCGCCACCAGCCAACGTCATAAATGTTACCATATATGACCATAGGCGCGATGTCCGCCTTTGATTGCGGCCTCCGAGACCCTATAAAAAGGGTCCCAAGGGGACACTCAAAGATACAACACAAGTTCCACTCTCACCAGAGCATCACTAAGAAACTCGGCGACTTTCACTAGAATCGCCTAGTTTCTACTTGCAGGTATTTGACGTAGAGTGCGCGTCGTGGACTCCAGAGCTTCCGCTATCACCTCGCACCACCGTGAGCCCTGGTAGCAGATTCAGTGCTTCATAGCCCGAATGGAAAAAACTACGAACACTCGGTGCGACTTCACTTCCCGGCTTTTAACAACGTCGCGGAATATGAAGCGACCATACACGGCCTGAAGCTATTAAGAACTCTCGGCGCTGAGAATGTCACGCTCCGTACTGACTCCCAGCTCGTAGCTCGGCAAACCTCTGGTGAATTCGCTTGCAAGGAACCACAAATAACCAAATACGTGGAGGTGTTGGTAGCGCTTACCAAGCAGTTCGCCGAGTTCAAAATCGAGCAAATCCCTCGAATCCAAAATTCACCCGCCGACGCTTTAGCACGTTTAGCGTCAGCCTGGGAGAGAGGGCAGCGCGAGATTTTAGTGGATTTTATACTCCAGCCTACATGCCAAGTATTGGCTGTTACCTCCAACCCTAAAGAGGATTGGAGGCAACCAATACTGACATTCATTCAGAATGGAGTACTTCCTAACAATAAAGGGGAGGCCAAAAAGTTGAAACATAAGGCAGCGAAATATTGTGATATCGGAGGGGTGCTTTACAAAAAGTCCTTCGATAGCTCGCTGCTACGCTGTTTGGCCAAACCCGATACAGATAGGGTTATTCAGGAAGTACATGAGGGCTCGTGCAGACTCCATGAGGGAGGAAGAGCACTGGCCTTCAAAATCATAAGGCTAGGATACTATTGACCCACTCTAAGGTTGGAAGCTCGCACTTACGTCCGCAAGTGCCGAGCATGTCAGCTGCACAACCCCATGCAGCAGAAACCATCCACGGACATGACTCCGATTATGAGTTCAATCCCGTTCGCAAGGTGGGGACTGGATATCGTAGGACCATTCCGCCCTCAACATCCCAGGCTCGTTTCATCTTTGTAGCAGTAGATTACTTTACAAAGTGGGTCGAGGCTCAGGCTGTAGCGAAAATCACTCAGGATGCGGCAGTCAAGTTCATCTACCGTTCCATAGTCTGTCGATTCGGAGTTCCCCAAGACATTGTCACGGACAATGGCACATAATTCACAGGGGGGAATTTTCAAGAATTTGCGAAGACCTAAACATAAAACTCCACTTCGCCTCCGTTTACCGGCCTCAGGCAAACGGGCAAGTGGAGGTTACCAACAAGGCCATCGTACAAGGATTGAAAAAGAAAATCAAATCAGCCAAAGGGACCTGGGCAGACAAGTTGTGCGAAATCCTATGGGCATATCGCACAACGAGTAAGAACTCCACGGGCAACACCTCTTTTTCTATGACCTATGGAGTGGAAGCGGTCGTACCAATCGAGATGAGTATACCAACATATCGAATCTCGAAGTACGACCAACAAACAAATGACCAAAACCTAGCCACAAAGCTAGAGTTGAGGGATGAAACCTGTGACGAGGCGGACCTGCGAAATGAATCGTACAAGGCAAGCGTATCGAGGTACCACAATCGCCAAGTACGCAAAAAAGTTTTCTTGCCAGGAACTCTCGTCACGCGGAAAGCTAGCATAACAGAAAGGAATAGACCAAGAAATAAACTATCATCCAACTTCGAAGGTCCCTACATCGTCGAAGAGGAGATAAGGCCAGGAACTTATCGCCTACGACGACAGGATGGAACGATGGTTCCAAACACCTGGCATGCGGACAACATGCAGCAGTACTACGCATAGTACTTATCGCATTATGTTTATTTTCTTTAATTTTTCTAGTATGTATGTTAGTTAATTATAGAAATCTTTTTTCATATTCTAACCCGTAAGGATACCCTAAAAAATCTATTGTGTCGCTTCGGCCTCAGTAGAACAAAGATCATCCCGTCGCTACGGCCCCAATGATCCAATCTTGTCACTTCGGCCTTGATACAGATCAATAAGTCACTCCGTCACTAGGATAGGAGTCAGACTAAATCCTCAGGGTTCTAATCCAGGGTTAGAACGAATAGGTCCAATTCAAACACGCGAACCTAGAATTGCGACCACAACCCCTATTCGCACAAGCGAATAAGAAATTAGTGGATGTTATATCAAGCTATTTTCAACCCTAAAAGTTAATTTAGAAGTATAAATCATTTTCGAGTTTAACTAGCAACTAAACTAAGATTCGTACGACCAAGCTTACGCCCTAAGTGGCTAAGTAGAGTTAGCAGAATCTAACTTACGTCCAGAGCGGCTAAGTTACGATTTGTGAATCTAGTTTTAAGCCTAAGTTATAACCCTAAAATATTTATACAAAAAATTACCAAAGAAAATAGTTCATTGATTGACAAAAAATCTATTACAAAAATCTACTACAAAATCCACTACGAAGGAGTTCTAGTCTTCTTCTTTCCTCGCTTCTCGAGCATCGCTCTTTATCTTATCAAGAGCTTCTTTGTGCTCCAGCTGCACTTCAGGATGTTCTTCTAACCACGCCATTATATCAGTCACATAGTTGGCGGGCAAACTTGGGAACACATAAGGACCAAAAAAGTTTAAATCTTGAAGTTGGTCAGATTGACCATCTACTTCAAACTCTAAGTCCTTCCCTTTCTCGGAAGAAGTTTCCAGTTCTTCCCTCATCTTTCGCAACTCCTCCGTGGATTGAGAGAAGCGGTCGTTCAGACCTGGCGGTACACGGGTGTTCAGCCATACTCTCTTCAGGGGGGAGTACTGGTGAGACATGCCTGATTACGTCAGTCACTCCCAGCAACGCCCTTCAAACAAGGAATAGGGTTCCGTCGCTATATGCCGGACCCCCGGAAAGGCTTCCACGGTGCGGAGCACGTGTCTACGTCAAGAGCTCAAGTTAACACTTGGGAGTCGCCGATTGGGACTACCAAGTCGCCGACTCCAGGGGGGAATCACCAACTCTAGGCCTCGTGGACAGCTCTGGTAGGCTGCCACTAGGCTCATGGGGAGTCGGCGACTGAACCTCTGGATCGGCGATTCCCATACCTGAATCGCCGACTCCCAGCCGTTACTTGAGCGGACCTTCGCCATTAAGGCATTCCTTATTGGGGTACCTTAATGGCGTGGGTCCCACTCGAATGAATGGGGAAACGCCCCCCAAGATCCTATAAAAGGGGTCCTTGAGGGACCTCTACCCTCAACTCATCCTCTCTTGACTCACACTCCACACTAGAGCATCCAAGGAGCCCGAATCGCCTACTCCCACGTGAGTCGTCGATTCCCCTCCTCTTCTGCAGGTGTTTGACGTAGAGCGCGCGTCGTGGACTCCACAGCCTCCGGCTCATCTCGCCACCCCGCGAGCCCACTGGTAGCAGATTCCGTGCTTCATCAAGATCCTTTCGCTCAGAGGCGGACTCAGAAAGTTCTACTTGAAGTTTCTGAATTTGTGATTCAGAAACCATTGCGTTGCCAACCTCCGCACTTAGCTGCGTCTTTAATTCTTCAATCTCTTTCAGGGCAATAGTGAGACGCGATTCAGATTCCCTCAGAGAGTCACGTTCTTGACAAAGAGTAGAAATCTCAAGTCTGTGTGCGGTGCACTCTTTATTCTTCGCCATCATCGCCTTCTCATGCTCAGCAGCTTTCTCTTCCAATTTCTTGTTATTTTGGAAGACCTTCCTCAGGGACCACACTTCTTTGCAAACAACTTGATACTTGTCATCAAGCTTGTCATATTCTTGTTGGGATCGAAGCGTGTCATTGCATGACTGCATCCCAAGAGCAGCATTCGATAGATACGCAGCCTACAAAAAAAAAAAAAATTAGCACGAAAATACATAAGTTAGAAAGCGAGTTTAAGTCACTTACAGCAGATAGAGCTTTAGTGAGCTCCTCACGTATCCAATCCCCAGGCTTCGTCAGAAGTAGCTGGGTAGCCTTAGCTCGCACCCCTTCATCGACAAACAGACCCGGATAAT
>LFYR01000215.1:475126-491586 GCA_001185155.1 Zostera marina | reverse complement strand
CATTGGCCCAGTTCTCTCGACTCCCGCGTACGAACATCGAGTCTATAAAAAAGAACTCACTCTTCCACTGCGGCCCATAGTTAGTGGGGAGTTCTACAATCAGTTCACGCCCGCTGAACCGCTTCGCCAACCCCAACCGACCAGATTCGGAAGAGGGAGCCTTGACAAACTTAAAAAACCAGAAAAACAAGGCAGCGGTTGCAGGGATATTTAGAGTCCAACAGATGTTGGAGAACCCTCTCAAATATACAAAAAACGCTGCCTACATCTGTGACAGCGACACGCCCCCTTATAGTAACACTTCGTTCATCAATGTGGGGATGGGCAGCATGGATAAGTGTCTGAAGTAGAGTCGGAGAATGGCTTGGAACCCCGCAGGAGGAAGGTTCACGGGTTGATATTGCGACCCCCAAAATCGCAAGTGCCCAGAAATGCGTATCCCCCGCAGAATTTCTCGTAACAGAAAATGGATGCGCGGTCTCAGTCTGCGGCACAAAAGGTGCATTCAGGGAAACTTCATCAAAAGACCTCTCGTCATGTCGCTCAGGGGTAGCAGCCTAATTTCACCACCCGGCAGGGTTTCATAATGAGCATAGCTGGTGTGGTTCTCCACTCCCTCATAGAATGGAAGGTTAACATGGTCTCCATCCTTGTCCACTTCCGTGGGAGGAGGAGGTGTCTGGGATCCCTCAGCTGGATCAGGGCGGCGTCGGCTTTGGCCGCGGTCCAGCTCCAGTTCCTGATCATAATTAAAGGGCTCAGGAACCTGTACACCCTCCGCAAAGGGGAAGTACTTCTTTCCTCTACCCTCCATCCCATGAGTGGGAGGAATGGGGGTACTACTTTCGTCAACAGCATGAGAAAAGTTCTTCGCATATTTCGGATGTTTTCTTTTTCTTCTCTTACTAGGCCTCTCAGATTCTTTAGTCCGCCTCCTTCCCAGGTCAGTCAACCCCTCAGTGCGGGTGACCGAAACATCAGGTGCCACCACCTGAAGGGGTACAATTTCTTCAGCATTAACCCCCGAGTTTTGGGTCAATGTCGGCGATTTAGGTTCCAAGCTCGCCGATAATTGAGTAGAACTCGTCGATCTCAGTTTAATAACTCGGTGAGGCCTCTTAAAGATTGGGACACCCCCCTTAGGAGCAAGAGTCGGGAGAATCTCGCCCATCTTTACAGAAGGCTCTGCTACGACCAGAGCCATGGAGTCACACTCCGAACTCGCCGACTTCTTGTTAGAACTCGACGAGTGTTCGGGAGTGAGCCCGAGTAACTCGCGGGCCGTAGCACAGTACTTAGCGTTCGACAGTGCATCGACAGCCGGAATCTCCGACCCACCGCGCGCAGGCGAGGGGATCAGAGACTCGACGGTGTTGAGCACCGCCGCTAAGCTCTCATCTATGTCGGTATTCAAAATATCGTCGACCAGAGCTTCGGTCTCCGACATGGTAAGTCTAGGGAGTGACGGTTGGTCTGCCATATGTCGGCGAGATAGGAAGAGACTCGGTGACTTAGCGAAGGATTAGGTTTTAGGCGATTTGGGGAAAGTGATGTGCGGATTAAAATAATCGATTCACTATTTATAGACCCTGGACAAATTGCAAAAATCCCTCGGAAAATCTAGAAATTACGCGAAGAAAAATCGCTAATTGATTCCCAAATCCACAAGACTCGGCGAGCTCCTCGCAAACTCACGGGATACGAAGGAGAAACTTCCATATTTGGAAAATTTGCAAATATTTCTCAAGATCCCAAGGATTTTCTAAGAAATCCGCCAGCTCATATTAAGAGTCGCCGAGTTTATAAGAAAGTTGCCGATTTAGGTCAGCAAACCTCTAGGTTTCTCACAGAACAACCCCGATGCTAAGTCGCCGAGTTAATACATTAAGTCGCCGACTTAGGATATCACATAGTATCTTAGGGGGGGAGTATCACAAGCTCCCTTCAGCAAACAAAAGGAGAGCATCACAAGCTCTCCCGACATTTCTATCGCTTCGGCTGGAGATTGTCATATTTCAGGGGGGAGTATCACAAGCTCTCCAGACATTTCTATCGCTTCGGCTAGAGATCGTCAAATTTCAAGGGGAAGTATCACAAGCTTTCCCGACTTTTCTGTCGCTCCGGTCGGAAATTGTCAAATTTCGAGGGGGAGTATCACAAGCTCTCCCGACATTTCTGTCGCTCCGGCCAGAAATCGTCATATTTCAAGGGGGAGTATCACAAGCTCTCCCGACACTTCTGTCGCTCTGGCCGGAAGTTGTCAAATATGAGCACGGTAAATCTGTCGCTTCGGCCAAATTTACCAAGGATTGGTTCGAGAAAAAGGAGAATATCACGAGAGGTAAAATCGCACGGTAAGTTAAATTGGTCGATAATAATATGCGTTTTAGACTGATCTAGTTGTTTTGCAGGATGTTTTCTTTTTTGCAGGTATTATTCTGTCGCTTCGGCCAGAATGTTTTCTTTTTTGCAGGTATTATTCTGTCGCTTCGGCCAGAATGTTTTCTTTTTTGCAGGTATTATTCTGTCGCTTCAGCCAGAATCAGACTCTGATAGTGAGTCAATCTATCTTGCCGCTTTTGCCTTGATAAACTAGAAATCATTCTATCGCTTTGGCCTTAATGATCTCAACCCGTCTTGTCGCTTTAAGCCTTGAAGGGGTAACCGTCGTTGCGGACATTAAAGTCGCTCTTGATCAGGGTGGACTATAAACATTAGTTCTATCGCTTCGTCTAGAACTCGGTTCTATCGCTTCGGCTAGAACTCGGTTCTATCGCTTCGGTCTGAATCAGATTCCGTCGCTTCGGTCGGAATTAATCTTGTCGCTTCGGCCTTGATAAACACAGTGCAGTCGCCCTTGATCAGGGTTAGACTATAAACAGGGAGTTTCCGTTGGCCTGGAACTCGATTCTGTCGGTTTGACCCTACAGAGTCAATCCATTCTTATCGCTTAGGCCATAATGGATACGGAATCAGTACGTCACTATGGGCGGAATGATTCGATCTCATCTTGTCGCTTCGGCCTTGGTGCGGATCTCACACTGAACCTTGGTTGGGGGGTACTGGCGATACACGCATATTTCTTGTGCTCTCTTCAGGGGGGAGTACTGGTGAGACATGCCTGATTACGGCAGTCACTCCCAGCAACGCCTTTCAACAAGGACTAGGGTTCCGTCGCTTTGGCCAGACCCCCGGAGAGCTCCCACGGTACGGAACACGTTCATCGTCCAGATCGCCGAGTTAGCCCGTAAGTCGTCGGTTGGACTACCAAGTCGCCGACATTAGGGATAAGTCGCCGAGTTAGGGCCAAGATCGGCAGTATGGTAGACTGCACATCTCGCCCCTGAAAACTCGACGAGTTAGCCCTAAATAGGCGACTTCCATACCTGAATCGCCAACTTACGACCGTTACTCGCCGCCAGCCAACGTCATAAATGTTACCATATATGACCATAGGCGCGATGTCCGCCTTTGATTGCATCCTCTGAGACCCTATAAAAAGGGTCCCAAGGGGACACTCAAAGACACAGCACAAGTTCCACTCTCACCAGAGCATCACTAAGAAACTCGGCGACTTTCACTAGAATCGCCTAGTTTCTACTTGCAGGTATTTGACGTAGAGCGCGCGTCGTGGATTCCAGAGCCTCCGGCATCACCTCGCACCACCGCGAGCCCTGGTAGCAGATTCAGTGCTTCATCAGGGTTAATACCCTTCTCCCCATTGGCTGAAAATCTAAAGCTTCAAAAATTGGAGACCTTACCAGTCCTCTTCCATAGAGCTCAATTGTACATTGAGGTGGAAGAAGAGGATGAAAATAAGCTAGCGGAGCTTGAGACCACTGGCTTTAAGAAATCCAAGTTCGAGAGGAAGAGGTACAATAGAAAAGACAATTTTTGCGACACCTCTAAAAGGTACACCGACAATGCGGCTGAAGCTTTCAAAAAGGAGTGGAAGCTGAAACACGATAATAAAGTGTATCAGACCTCGACCAAACAGTCACCAAAGAACTCTGCTAAGGGTACAACCCAACTATGAAGGGACTATACCCCACTGACAATCAGCAGGGGCGAACTGTTTGAAAAGCTAAAGAACCAAGTGGATCTGCCCGCTCCTCGTTCTTTAGACCCTGCAACCAAGGGTAGTGTTTACAAAGTTGGAAAATACTTCAAATTCCACAAGGACCACGGCCACCTAACGGACCATTGCAGGGAGTTCTCGGGTTTTATCGAGCAACTGATCTCGAAGGGAGAACTTGGCAACTTCGTCAAGGGACCCTAAGGACGAGACACTTAGAAATCTGACCCGAAGAAGAATCGTCCATGCTCTCCTTCGCCATATAGCGAGAACCGCCAACGGAAAACCATCAATATGATATTTGGTGGTGGCTCCGTTGGCCAAAACAGGGGATGCGCCTGAAAGGTATTGATGTCACAATCAACACCTCAAGACAACGGAAAGCGGGTCTGTGAAGAGAATTCAATATACTTCTCTGAAAAGGACCTGGATGATGTTCTGCAACCTCAAGAGGATCCACTCGTGATCCAAGCAGACATCGGTCCCAATTTCCGAGTTGAGAGGATGATTGTTGATAGCGACAGGTCTGTGGACATCTGACACATTTGGGAAGTTCGATATCTAACTTGGCTAGCTAACCCCGTCCTTCTCAAGAAATCTAATGACAAGTGGCACATGTGCATTGATTTCACTGATCTCAATAAAGCATGCCACAAGGACAGTTACCCGTTGCAATCTATTGACGAACTAGTCGATGGAGCATTTGGTAACGAGCTCCTCTCTATGATGGATGCCCACTCAGGATATAACCAGATCCTGATGAACGAGCCTGATGAGGAAAAATATCTTACATCATGGACTCTGGGATATTCTATTACAGAGTGATGCCATTCGGTTTGAGGAATGTTGGGGCTATATTCCAATACTTAATGGACAAGGTTTTCGCAGACCAGATCGGGTGCAATGTTTCCGCTTACGTTGATGACATCCTAGTCAAATCGTCAAACGTAGAAAAACACCCTGATGAACTGAGAGAAATCCTTGATACATTGGAATAATATGGAACGAAGCTCAACCCGGCTAAGTGTGCATTCGGAATCAAGGAAGGCAAGTTCCTTGGTTTCTATATAGGTCAGCACGGGATTAAACCTAATCCCGAAAAAATCCAACAATTCTTGATATGGAAGCCCCTCGCACAATCAGAGAAGTACAAATGCTGAACGGTCGAATCAATGCACTCAGTCGTTTCATATCGCAAACGGCCGACAAGTATAAACCATTCTTCCAATTACTAAAAACTGCGGCCAAGGGTAGTATCACTTGGACACCGGAATGCGAGGACGCATTTACTAAGTTAAAAGCACATATGTCTTGGCTACCAATGCAAACATCACCTAAGGATATGGAGGACCTGTACTTATACATAGTGGCTTCAGAAGAAGCCGTAAGTGCAGTCCTTATCGCGCAAAGGGACAAGAATCAGGTCCCTATCTATTACCACTCGAGGCGACTGCAAGGTGCAAAAATACGTTATTCTTCGATTGAGAAAATCGTATATACTGTGATCTACGCTTGTCGTCGCTTTCGAGCATATTTCTTAGCACACACGATTGTAGTCTTGCATCGTGTCTCTTACGCCGTCTACTTCACAAACCCGATATCTCGGGAAGGTTAACAAAATAGGCAATCGAGCTTTGTGAGTTTGACTCTGATTTCCGACCAGCCACTGCTATCAAAGGGCATGCTGTAGTGGACTTCATCGTCGAGCTCATACCTTCAAACTTAACCGAACCTTGAATTGTGGAAGTAGAAGGTTCAAGTTGCAGCAGAGGCTCAGGTATCGAAGTGAAAATCCATAGTCCGGATGGAAAAAACTACGAACACTCGGTACGACTTTACTTCCCGACATCCAACAATATCGCAGAATACGAAGCAGTTATACACGGCCTAAAGTTGCTGAGTACTCCCAGCTCGTAGCTTGGCAAACCACTGGTGAGTTCACCTACAAAGAATCACAAATCACTAAATATGTGGAAGCAATGGTGGCACTCACAAAACAGTTCGCCGAGTTCAAAATCAAGCAGATCCTTCGAATTCAAAACACACCCGCTGATGCTCTAGCACGTCTAGCTTCGGCTTGGAAGGGAGAACAACGCAAAATTCTAGAGGACTCTATACTCCAGCCCACATGACAAGTATTGAGCGTCACTTCCGATCCTCATGAAGATTGGAGACAACCAATACTAACATTCATTCAAATTGGGGTACATCCTAATGACAAGGGTGAGGCCAAAAAATTAAAACATAAGGCAGCCAAATATTACGACGTTGGAGGGGTGCTTTACAAAAAAGTCCTTCGACAGCCTGCTGCTGCGTTGTTTGGCCGAGCTAGTTACGGATAGGGTTATCCAGGAAGTACATGAAGGCTCGTGCGGACTCCACGAGGGAGGAAGAGCACTAGCCTTCAAAATCATACGGCTGACGTATTATTGGCCCACCCTAAGATTGGAAACTCGCATTTACGTCCACAAGTGTCGAGCATGTCAGTTGCACAACCTAAGGCAATAGAAACCATCCGCGGACAAGACTCCGATCTTGAGCAAGATCCCGTTCGCAAGGTGGGTACTGGACATAGTAGACCATTCCCACCCTCAATATCTCAGGCTCGATTTATCTTTGTAGCAGTAGGCTACTTTACAAAGTGGGTCGAAGCCCAAACTGTAGCAAATATCACTTAAGAAGCGGCAGTCAAATTCATATACCGCTTCATAGTCTGTCGATTCGGAATTCCCCAACACATTGTCACGGACAATGGCACACAGTTCACTAGGGGAAAATTTTCAAGAATGTGCGAGGACCTGTGCACAAAACTCCAGGCAAACGGGCAAGTGGAAGTAACCAACAAGGCCATCGCACAAGGATTGAAAAAAAAAATCGAATCGGTAAAAGAGGCTTGGGCAGACAAGTTGTGCGAGATCCTATAGGCATATTGCACAACAAGTAAAAACCCCACGGGCAACACCCCCTTCGCTATGACCTATGGAGTGGAGGCCCTCGTGCCAATCGAGATGAGTATATCTACATACAAAGTCTCAAAGTACGATGAGCAAACTAATGACCAAAACCTAGAAACAAAGCTAGAGTTAAGGGAGGAAACCCATGATGAGGCGAACCTGCGAAATGAATCGTATAAGATACCACAATCGCCAAGTACGAAAAAAGGTATTTCTGCCAGGAACTCTCGTCAAATGGAAGGCTAGCATAACAGAGAGGAACAGACCAATAAATAAGTTGTCGTCCTACTTCGAGGGTCCCTAAATCGTCAAAGAAGAGATATGGCTAGGCATTTATCGCTTGCGACGACAAGATGGGACAATGGTTCCAAACACCTGGCACGCGTACAACATGCAACAATACTACGCTTAGTATTCGTCTTTGTATTTCTTAGGTCCTCTTAGTATGTATGTTAGTATTAGTTACAAAATAGAATAGTTAGTTTTTATTTTGTAAGATGTTTTCAGAAAGTCAATCAAAAGTACTCTTAGTCCAACATGATGAGCTCATTAGGTATTGTAATTAGGTGTTTGCGACACTTTTCCACTACCCTAACGATACCCTGATTTTAAGATTTATTCTGTCGCTATGGCCTCAATAGAACAACTATTATTTCGTCGCTATGGCATCAATGATCACTTCCCATCTTATCGCTATGGCCTTGATGCGGACCAAGAGTCACTCCGTCGCTACGGCCGGAGTCGAACTACACTTTAAGGGTTTAAATCTAGGGTTAGTTTAAACAAATCCAATTTACGGCAGGTAAGCCTAAAGTTGCGATTCCAACCGACGTGCGCAAATTAGAATTCAACAAGTATTTACGATTCTAGTCTAAAAATTTCAAATATCTACGATAGCTTTTGTAGAATTTTATAACGATTTATCATTCAAATTATTTTTGAACTCTAAGTTAGTTTGGAAGTATAAATCATTTGTGAGTTTAACCGACGACTGAACTACGATTCGTACGATCAAGCTTACGTCTAGAGCAGCTAAGCGAGGGTTAGCAGAGTTTAACTTACGTTCAGAGTAGCTAAGTTACGACTTGTGAATCTAGTTTTGAGCCTAGGTTACAATTTAAAAATATTTATATGAAAAATTAACTAAGAAAAGCAAAAATATTTCATTGATAGGTTATAAAAAGAGATTACAAAAGATACTAAAAATCAATACAAAATATCTAAGCATGTCTAGTTTTCTTTGGCCTTCTTCTTGAGCTCGTCAAGAAACTCTTTATACTTAGAGACCTCCTCAGGATTCTCCGAGACCCACGCCAATATATCATAAATGTAGTTAGTCGGCAGGCTTGGGAACATGGAAGGACCAAAATAGTTAATGTCCTTAAGTTGATCAGATTGATAGCTGTTATCAAACTTCAAGTCCTCCACCAACTCATAGGAAGAGTGCAGATCTTCCTTGACTTTCTTCAACTCCTCGGAAGATTGAGGGTTGATCCTTCAACTTTTGCTCAGCTTCAGAAAGTTTCGCGCGAAGTTCGTCATTGTGAAAGTGTAAGGAAAGAGAACTCCCGATCTCCAGATCCAGCTGAACTTTCAGATCTTAGGATGCTTTCTGAGCTATGGCCTCAGCAGTGTCAGCAGCATCACGCACTTTACGTATAGCAAAGATCTCCTCAACATATTCTTCGATCTCTTTCTTCTGACCTGCAATGATTTAATCCCTCTTGGGAATAACATTAGTCACCAAGTTCTGGTTCCTCATGAACACGTTCCGCATTGAGTTCGCCTCTTTCTTCACATTCAGATACTTCGAGTGAAGAGCGTTATATTTTTCCTGAGCTCGAAGGTAATCATTGAATAACTGCATCCCAGGCATTCGACACATAGGCACCCTGCAAAAACCAAAATCAGTTAGCAAAAAGAAACATAAACACAAAAATATTTCAAAAACACGTCAATTACGACAATCATAATCTACTCAAGTTGATTCTTGAGCCATGCTACACCCTTGGCCCGCAGAAGTTGTGTGGCCCTTGCTCGCACCTCAGGAGCCGCATGAAGATCAGGGAAGTCAAATGCGGGTAGGAAAGGTGTGACCTCGGGCACTGGTCGTTGCGATCGGGAGATCGAGTCTACCTCAAAAGTATTCCAAGGCTTTTCTTCTTCTTTCTTCTGCAACTCAATCAGTTTTGCATTCCTCGCACAAACTGCCAGATGAGGAAGCATTGCATCGCAATTGAAGTGCCCTCCTTTCTTTTTCGGCATGATCTTGCCTTCAGAATTCATGGGACGCAGAAACCCAGAAACATCTTCAAAGGAGAAATCCTCTCTCTGACAGAGAGCATAAGGAACTCCTTTGCCACATCCATTGTCGGAAAGAGCATCAGTAATCTTCGCCACATTTTTCATTTCCGCTGTCGATAGCTCATGCGGAACATCCAAATATAAGCGGTGGGGATCATTCCAATTCTCCCGGTTTCCGGAAACAAATTCGGAGTTAATGAAAAAGAACTCCTTCTTCCACTGCGCCGCATAGTTCGAGGGGTAATCACTCACAAGGTCCCGGTCGTGAAATCTCTTCGATAACCCGACACGGCCAGACTCAGACTTTAGAGTTTTCTGAATCTTGAAATACTAGAAGAATAGATTTGCAGTTACGGGAATATTCAAGATCCAGCAGATATTGATGAACCCCCTTAAAATACGAAGAATGCAGCTTGAAACTGCGAGAGGGACACCCAACACGCGAGCAAAATCTCGCTCATCAAAGTAGGTATCGGAACCATGCGAAAGTGTTTGAAATATAGTTTTGGGATTGCTTGGAATTCCGCCAATGGCACATTTAAGGATTGGTGTCGCGACCCCCAGAATCACAAGTGCCCGGTTATTCTTGTCCCTCAGAGCAACTCCCCGCATGATAGGCAGACATGATAGAGGAGAGTGCATCGGTGCATCCTCAAGCATGCGAGGGCGATTCAATGAAACTTCGTTAAAACAACCCTCGTTGGTACGGTTGTAAGGTAGAACGCGAATTTCGCTGTCGGGCCGGGTCTCGCAATGAGCAAACCCTGTGGGGTTCACAACTCCTTCATAAAAAGGTAGGTTATCATCCTTATCACGACCAGCATCAAGTTCAGTGGGTGGAGGAGGAAACCTCGCTCCCTTAGAAGGATCGCGGTGGGCATTGCCCCCGCCGACAGATTGAATCGCGCCGCCAGAATCAATTCCTCTTCATAATCAATGTGTTGAAGACTATGAAGAGGTTCTTCCTCAGATGGAAGATACACTTTTCCCATTCCATGGCCCTTACAAGTTCTTTTCTTTTTTCTCTTCTTCTTGCCGGTATTATCATCATCGGCACGTTTCCTCTTACTCGATTCCAGTCCAGAGGTATTGACCCCCTCGGCATTGATAATCAGGGAGTCGGGATTTGCATCAACGACTTGGATTGGTTCGTCAGTCACTGCCTCATCTAAAGTCGCCGATTTAGAGGTCAGAATCGTCGATTTATATCTGATAATCGACGATTCTGGGTCAGCACCTCGACGACCCTTGCCAGTCTTCCCTAATTTCATGGACGCTGGAGGCCCCCTAGAAATCGACGAATTTTTAGGCAAACTCGACGATTTTTCAGGAGGGGACCCAGCGATCTCACCCATTTCTAATCCAGGCTCGGCCACGGGTTAAGCCGTAGGGGCCTTCTCCGATATCGTAGATTTCTGCTAAGAAATCGATGGTTTTTCAAGAGTAGACCTGAGCAGCTCAGACACGGTGGCGCGAGTATTCTAGTCCGATGGCGACTGGATAGTCAGATTCGTCGATCCCAGCCCGAAATGAGGGGAACCCCCATGGCGCCGGCGAAGGAAGGAAGATTCAATGACCTCTACAGTTGCAGATAGACCCAGATCTGTGTCGTTGCCCAACAATTCGTCGACCATCTCCGCAGTAGACAGAGGAGTAGAAGGGTCGGCCATTCTCGATGAGAATCGACGATTTAGAAGAGAATCGACGATTTAATTTGGGGGTTTTGGAAAGGGTTTTAGGCGATTTCTCCAGAAAAGTAATGAGAGTGAAGTGAAGATTAAAATAATCTCACTCCTATTTATAGCCCTTGGAAAAATTGCAAAACCACCCCCAAAAATTCCAGAAAATACGCAAAGGAGAATCGTTGATTGATCTCCAAATCCTTCAAATCAAGCCAAAATCGACGATTTTCAGCGATTTTCACGGGATAGGGAAGATAAGTTTTCATATTTGGGAAATTTGCAAATATTCCCTAAGATCCCAAGGATCTTCTAAAAAGATCTGTCAAAGATCGTCGATTTTACAAGAAAATCGTCGATATTGGTGGGTAAATTGGAAAACTACCCAGAACGTCACCTTGAGGCTAAGGTCGTCGATTTAGAACATTAGATCCTTGACCCAGGGTAGAACATACTATCCTTAAGGGGGAGTATCACAAACTCTCCTCAACACTTCTGTCGCTCCGGCCGGAAGTCGTTACGTCTCGAGGGGGAGTATCACAACCTCTCCCCGACGCTTCGGCCAGAAGTCGTCACGCTTCGGGGGGGAGTATCACAAGCTCTCCCCAACGCTTCTGTCGCTTTGGCCAGAAGTCGTCATGCTTCAGGGGGGAGTATCACAAGCTCTCCCAGGCGCTTCTGTCGCTTTGGCCAGAAGTCGTCACAATTCAGGAGGAGTATCACAAACTCCCTCCGACACTTCTGTCGCTTCGGCCAGAAGTTGGCACATTTTATGCAGGTACTTAAGGGGAGAGTATCACAAGCTCTCCCCGATACTTCTGTCGCTTTGGCCAGAAGTCATCACATTTGGGGGGGGGGGTATCACAAACTCTCCCGACGCTTCTGTCGCTCCGGCCGGAAGTTGTCAAATTTGAACACGATAAATCTGTTGCTTCGACTAGATTTATCGAGGATTTATTGAGCAAAAGGAGGAGTAACACGAGAAGTAATTTCGCATGATAAGTTGAATAAGTCAATAAAATATGCGTTTTAGACTGACGTATTTATTTTGCTGGATGTTTTCTGTTTTGCAGGTATGATTATCGCTTTGACCTCAATAGATTAAAGATCATTTTATCGCTTTGGCCTTAATGATCTCAACCCATCATTCCGCTTATTCGCATTGATGGGTTAGCCGTCATTGCGGACATAAAGTCGCTCCTGATCAGAGTTGACTATAAACATTAGTTCTATCGCTTTAGCTAGAAATAGATTTTGTTGCTTTGGCCGGAATCGGATCTATTTCATCACTTTTGCCTTAATAGATTAAGGTCCATTTTGTCGCTTTGGCCTTAATAATTCTTTCATCTTGTCGCTTTGGCCTTGATTGCACAGCAAAAGTCGCTCTTGATCAGGGTTTGACTATAAACACTTAGTTATGTTGGCCTAAAACTAGATTCTGTCGCTTCGGCCAGAATCAATCCATTTTGTTGCTTTGGCTTTAATGGATGCTGAATCATTGTATCACTGTGGCCGCAATAATTCGATCCCATCTTGTCGCATTGGCCTTTATGCGGATCACACACATAACCTTGCTTGAGGGGGGGATACTGGCGATATACGCATGTTTCTTGTGCTCTCTTCAGAGGGGAGTACTGGTGAGATATGTCTGATTATGGTAGTCACTCCCAGCAACGCTCTTCAACAAGGACTAGGGTTTCGTCGTTATATGCCGAACCCCCAGAAGGTTTCCACGGTGTGGAATAAGTTCATCGTTAAATCGTCGAGTTAAACCGTAAATCGCGATTGGACTACCAAATCGCCGACTTTAGTGGTGAATCGTCGAATTAGGGTCTAGATCGACAGTATGGTAGACTGTACATCTGGTCCCTCGAAACACGACGATTTTGCCCATAAATCGACGATTCCATACCTGAATCTTTGATTTACGACCGTTACTCGTCGCCTGCCTACGCCATAATGAGCCATAAATGTGCCCTATTATGGTAGCCGGCGCGATGCACGCCGCCGAGTGTGCCCCCAAGACCCTATAAAAAGGGTCCCAAGGGGTCACTCTAAGGCAAAATATAAATTTCAACCACACTAATGCATACCAGAGAGAATTGCCGATTTTCACATCTAAATCGCCTATTCTCCTCTGACGGGATTTGACGTAGAGCACCCGTCGTAAACTCCAGAGCCTTCGGCCCTCCTCGCAACCCCGCGAGCCTCCTGGTAGCAGATTCAGTGTCTCATCAGATACCTTATTGTTTTAAGAGGGAGATATCATGCATGATCCACTTCTTTTAAATTGAATATTATGGGTCAATAATTCAAGGGGAGCGTGCTCATAATGGTAAAATAAAATATTGACTAAACATGAATTAAAACATAAATGCCATCGGCAAAGGGGGAGAATGTAGAATCAAAATTGTTGACATAGGATTATATGTTTAAAATATGTTAATTTAAACCCTAATTATAATCTTAATCTATAAGGTGAAATTAGTCAAGATTAGACCTAACTCCAGTTAATAAATAAATCATTTATGTCTAAAATTGAAATAATTGCATCTCTTACCTTGAATATTATTATAATTATCTTTAACACTTAATTCAAGGTATAATATTCCAAGGGGACAAAACACTATTCACGTTGAAATTATTCAAGGGGACAAAACACTATTTGATAAATAGATGGGTACCAAGACAAGCTTTGGACTTAAGTGAGAAATCAATGAGCCATCCATTGAAGATCGAAGGGTGGACATCTAGTGACCAAGGTTATAAATAGATGGGTACCCCATCCCCCCCATTATCGTTCACCACACCTCAAGCAATCTAAAGAGCTTTCACTCCACATTTTGAGTTCTCCAAAAGTATTCTTACTTCCAAGCTTCAAAGCTTCCAAAAGTTCTCAAGTGTTCTAGCTTTCAAAAGCTTCAAAAGCTCTCCAACTTCTTCTAATCCACTTATTTATCTTAACAAGTAAAAAGTATTGTTTACTTAATATTTCACTCCTCTAATCATCTCTTATGTGTGTCCACTTTGGTTGAGAGATTTGTTTGCAATATCACCAAAGTGTGAGAGAAGGTTTTTGAGTTCAACGATAAAGTTTTAAGTTTGGTTCTATTGACTTTCCTGGAAAACTCTTAGGTCGAATCTAACTTGAAAATTTTTTAGGTTTTTAAGAGGTCCTTGATATTCTAAGGTCTAACCTACCCGCAAAGGTTAAGAGGTTTTTAAAAGTTTCTTTGATACTCTAAGGTGTGAGTCTATCCGTAAAAGACTGGTTCCTAAGCGAAGTTAGCCATAAACCTAGAGAGGTTTTTAAGAGTTTCCTTGATACTCTAAGGTGTAAGTCTACCCGTAAAAGACTGGTTCGAAAGCGAATTTAGACTTAAAGCTTAAAGAGGTTTTTATGAGTTTCCTTGATAATCTAAGATTTTGCCATAATTAACCTTTAGGCTAGTGAACTCCGATAGTTGTCGGGAATGGATTAGCTCTTGTTTGGGTGAACCAGTATAAATTCTCTTGTGTTGCTCATTGTTAAACTTAGTATCTATCTATTATCTAAAACAACTAAACAACATTTAAATTTAAAGAATCCCTCTTCTAGTTATCTGGTAAAAAATAAAGGATGACTACTTTCCGCAGATCCCTTATCCAGTTATCTGGTCAACTCTCTGAGGTTAAATTTATCAGTTAAATTTCTATCCAATCATCTGTTCAATCTTCATTTATCTATTATATTTCCAGTTATCTAGTCAAGTTATTTAACTCATAAATATTACTGTCGTTCAACCCCTTGTTTATTTAAGTGTTTACAAGTAATTTCGCATTTAACCTATGAAAATCGAAAAGAGGCTATTAACCCCCCTTATAGCCTCGGATCACGATCCAACATATTGTACCGACCAAAGCCATAAAAGGAAAAGAAATAGCAGAGTTCATTGCCGAACTACACCTGATCCCTGAGAAAATATCCCCAACCGGACCGGCCCCATGGAAAATTTATGTGGACGGGTTCTCGGCTACGACCGGATGCGGAGCAGGCATTGTCTTACGTTCCCCGATGGGAGAGAGATTAGATCACGCGATCCACTTCGAATTTCCAGCCACCATCAACGCCACAGAATACGAAGCCGTAATCTCATGTGAAAAATTAACAGGAGCACTGAGAGCTACGAAAATAGTAATTTACACGGACTCTGGGTTGGTGGCAAATCAGATCCTGAGGAAGTTTCTGTCAAAGGAAGATTCCATGGTCGCGTACGTAGGGGTGGCCCAGACCACCCTAAAAAGTTTCGCAGCATGAAAAATCATGCACGTTGGCGGGAAAGATAATACGAAGGTTGACGCCCTAGCGTGACTAGAGACTACAGCTTGCTCAAGGGGAGGACATTTGGTTAAGGTAGAAACACAAGAGAACCCAGTGGCCCAACCGATTTACATGGTAAACGAAGTCACAACGGCTCCAGACTGGAGAGATCCCATTAAAAAGTACATCAATAGTGGAGCAGTGCCCCAGGACCCGATGGAAGAAAGGAAACTGCGGGCCCAGACAGCCTGGTTCCTAGTAGTCGGTGGCGAATTATACAAGCGATTAGTTTAGGAGTTGGTCCAACTACAAGTATGCATACTCCGTAACGAAGGGAAGGAAATTGCAACACGTATCCACAAGGGTTCCAACAGAGCACATCCAGGGGGAAATCCCTAGCCAGACAAATAGCCAGATAGGGATACTACTAGCCAGAAGTACACCAAGATGCCAAGGAGGAGGCCTGATGGTACGATAATTGTTTGTGTCATGTAAATATCCAGCGGCTCCCATCTAGCGAGATCCAGATGTTCATAACACTGGTCCCCTTTGCAAGGTAGGTTATTGACATAGTCGGACCCTTCCCACGGGTACCTAGGTGGCGGAAGTACCTATTTGTAACCATCGACTACTTTACAAAGTGGGGGGAGGCAGAGCCAATAGACAATATAATAGAGAAGAGTGTGGTACAGTTTGCGTTCCGCAGCATAATATGCCGTTTCGGTGTTCCCATGCTAATAATCACTAACAATGGGATACAATTCGTTGGAAAAAAACTCAGGAAATTCTATGAATAGAATGGAATAAGACTAACATTTTCCCCCCAGTGTATCAAACTCAAGAAATTATCTACGAAGTGGGAAGACCCATACATATTTAAGGTAGAAGTCCGACCCAGAGTATTTCGCCTAATGTACGAGGATGGAAAGCCGATGGAAAGAACTTGGCACACGGACAAACTCTCCAAGTATTGCCAGGTGGAACATGTAAGGGGATCCGGACCCCTCCAAAATCATCAAAATAAAAAAGGAGGGCCTAGGTGATAGGTTCAAAAAGAATCGCTCGGATCCCTAGGACAACCAAAGAGAGATCAGGCGCTAAGTGAAGCACCCAGAAAAAAATCGGGGATAGGTTTCAAAAGAACTTCT
>LFYR01000215.1:449324-475026 GCA_001185155.1 Zostera marina | reverse complement strand
CAGGCACAGAATTCAAAGACACCGCTCGAATCCGTAACAAAGCAAATCAGTGGATAGGATCTAAAGAAACTACCCGAACACCCAGGCGAATCAAAACAAAAATATAAAAGCTAAACATACAACAAAGTTCAAACATAAGCATAAAAAAAAGTAACAAAGTGTTAACCCAGCCCAAGAGGAAAGAAAAAAATAACATCAACAACGCAAGAAAACAACAAAAGTCATCATAGAGCAGCAAGCTAGGCAGGCGAACAGTCAGGAAATTCAAAAGCTTTCTTAGTCTTCTACTGCTCTTCGTTCAAAGAAACGGTCTTATTCTTCAACTCAGGGTGGGCGAGATCAATCATGTCACACTCGTGCCGCATGCCCTTCACGAAGCAGGCGTCAAGTTCGATCTGGTGTTTTCTCCTTCAGCTGATTAGCACGTTCCTGGAAGTAGGCCTCGGATTCGTCCATAGCATTCTGAGCCGCATCCCGCTGCTCCTTGAATATGTGCCACTAAATCAGAACCAGTCCCGCTCGGTCTGGGCTAAAATCATAGCAATGACCAGCTCCCGAATCCACAAAGTCAGATCCCCACCTCATGTCCAGTCCCAGGCCTTCCGCAACCACACTTTATCAACAACCATATGCTGGACGGCCTTATGATAGGAATCTTCGCACTCAACAACATCATCAGTAGTGTTCAACCGGTCAAACTCGGGATCACGCTCCACCCAGTGATGGTGCTCCATACGTGAGCAGCATACCACTGGGGAAGAGCTCATCATGCACGAGTTGGGAGTTGATCAGTGTATGAAAGTGGAACTGGCCCTCCCCAAACAGTAAAATTGTTGGTTCCCGTCTGCAGAGCCGGGATAAGCACATCCTCTTTGGCCGCATACATGCATAAGGACAAGTACAGAGCGTGGTCCTCTTTGGAAAGAAGCTCCGGAGACAGAGCATGACCGTCCCCTCGGTTGATCACGCGGGTGGACGCTAGTTGTCGGGCACTCCAATCATCCCCAGGGCGTCGAGGGTGAAAAAAGAGTATCGATCTTTCCACTTATGGGTTCAATTCTTCAGGCTCTAAAGCAAACACTGTCCTAGACACACGGAAACCGTAACCCTGTCCTCTTTTCAAGCAAGGCGGAAGAAGAATACAAACATAAATATCGTCGGAATGCTCCACTCCAAAGAGTGACACAGTTCTGCAAAGGCAAGAACCTTATCAAAAGTTGAGAAAGGGAGATGTCGGTGAAATGAAGAAACTCCAACACAAAGAGGAAATCTGGAATAAGCATCTTCATTTCAATATAGGAGGAGTAAACGGTGGTAAAGCTGTCAGGCGACGAATCAATGGTTTGACGACGAGGCAAAAAAATGGATTTGTCGACATCCAGAAGAGCTCATGGTGAAGAAAGGGTTGTGCCTAGTAGGCATACCTTCAAAGTCGATGGCGTCGATGTATGCACGGGTGGCCATTGGAAAACGGAAGTCGGAGGTAGAATTGAAGGTTAAAGGAATAGGAAAGATTTTAGAAATGTGAAGTGAAGTAGGAGCAAAGAGGTATTTATAGAGGAAGAAAGAGCGGAAAATATTTTTTCAAGAAAAAGTAAAGAGAATATACCTGAGGAGCCGAGGCTGCGGTGGGGTCCCCGATCCATGAGGAGGACCGGGGTACCACTCAATCAACCCAGGCAGAAACAATTTAGGCCACAGACCCGACCCAATATAACAAATGAACATATTAGACCGCGTCCCTGACAAGTTAAGGTCCATGGGAAAAGATATTTTCAATAACCCACCAAGGTCCCATTCAGCGGAAGCCCAACCACTCGCAGAGTAAAAAGTTTCAGGAACAAGGGAATAACGAAGTTGCATAAAAAAATGATATATTACAGTAGGGGGCGAGTCCAACACAAAGATTGCAGAAAGAAGTAAATAAAGAAAACAAGTAGAAAGCACAACAATGAGAGACTAGAAGTCGGCAAGTGCCCTAGGTAAAGGGCCACAAAGATCGCCGATGAAGCACGTGTTCTGCTACCAGGGGTCTCGCGAGGTTGCGAGATGAGCCGGAGCCATTGGAGTCCACGACGCGCGCTCTACGTCAATGTACCTGCAGAGAGGAGGGGAATCGGCTACTCAGCAAGGGAGTCGGCGATTCGGGCTCTTAAGTGTTCTCTGGTTGGAGAGTATGAGATGATGAATGAGGACCCCCAAGGACCCCTTTTATAGGGTCCTTGGGGGGTTTCTCATTCATTGCCGGTGGGGCCCACTCCATTATGGTGCCATAATGGCACGGGCCAAGTCAAGTAACGGTTGGGAGTCGGCGACTCATATGTGGGAGTCGGCGACTCAGGGTGAAGCTATCGATTCCCCATGAGCCAGGTTGGCAGTCTACCAGAACTGGCCAACGAGGCCTGGAATCGGTGGCTCACCTCTGGAGTCGGCGACTTGGTAGTCCCAGTCGTCGATTCCCAGTGTTTACTTGAGTACTTGACGTAGACACTTGCCCGTAACCGTGGAGCTCTCCGGGGGTCCAGCATAAAGCGACGGAACCCTAGTCCTTATTGAAGGGCGTTGTTGGGAGTGATTGACGTAATCAGGCATGTCTCACCAGTACTCCCCCCTGAAGAGAGCACAAGAAACATGTGTGTATCGCCAGTATCCCCCCCAACAAGGTTTTGTGTGATCCGCATTAAGGCCAAAGCGACAAGATGGGATCGAATCATTACGGCCACAACGACACAATGACTCCGTATCCATGCACTATCAGATGGATTGATTCACTATCAGAATCTAATTTCAGGCCAACAGAAGTGTCGGGAGAGCTAGTGATACTCCCCCCTGACATTTGACGACTTCTGGCCGAAGCGACAGAAGTGTCGGGAGAGCTTGTGATACTCCCCCTCGAGGTTCGACAACTTCTGGCCGAAGCGACAGAAGTGTCAGGAGAGCATGTGATACTCCCCCTCCAACGTCGTGTCATTGTGTCGGAATGAGTGGTTTTCGAAATACATGGTTTTGATATTCGATGGGCTATTTTTTGTTTTTTTTCTTTGCTAATCTTTCATATAAATTACCCTTTAAATTGTAACTAAGGCCCGAAACTAGATTCACAAGTCGTAATTTAGCCACTCTGGACGTAAATTAGACTCTGTTAACCCTATCGCTAACCACTCTGGGCATAGACTTGGTCATACGAATCGTAGCTCAGCCTACAGTTAAATTTGTAGATAATTTATACCTCCAGATTAACGTAGAGTTATAAAAGATAGAGCACACGGCGAATCCAAAAATATTCGAAACTTGTGGGTTAGCTTTGCAATTTTTAATTAGACTTTAGGTTTGAACCCTAATACCGGAGAGAGCTTGTGATACTCCCCCCTGAAATGTGATGACCTCTGGCCGGAGAGATAGAAGTGTCGGAGAGAGCTTGTGATACTACCTCCTTAAAATATGTTGTTGTTTACCCTGAGTCGGCAACTGGGTGCTCCAATCGTCGACTCCTATGTTTTGGGTAACTGTGGGGGCTATTTTGAAATTTTCCCCCTTGAGTCGGCGACTCCTTCTAGGAATCGTCGACTCCTGATTGTGAAACGAAGGATCTCTCAGAAGATCCTTGGAGATATTTGGAGAATATATGCAAATTTTCCAATTAAGGAAATATATCACTTAAATTTTGCAAAATAGTTGCCGGAATCGATGATTCAGCATGGGAATCGTCGACTCGGGCGTGATTTCAGGAATTTGGAGTTCGATTTCCGATTCCTTCCCTTGCAAATTTTGGATTTTCTAGAGGGTTTTTGCAATTTTCCCATGGGCTATAAATAGGGGCGAGCACTTCATACTTCTCACTCCACTTTTCCCCTAAATCGAATCGCCTACCCAAACCCTAGAACTCTCTGTTGCCGATTCCCTAGTTCTTTTCAACTCAAATCGACGACTTCGTGAAATGGCAAGTTCAAGTCCTCGCCTTACTGATGCTGAGACCGTCGATATGATAGAAGAAATGGCCGCAGACTCACTCGTCGAGGTGTTGAACACCATCGATTCGCCGATTTCGTCTCCTCCCAGAGACGTTGAATCGTTGATTCCGATTGTTTCACTTTCTGACGACCATTTGAGTGCTTCTGTACATGAGCTGCTGGAGCCTTTGGCTGGGTCGACGATTCCCTATATGGAGTCGACGATTCCGGACAAGGTTCCGGAGGTTGAGCAGGAGAAATCCCTGGTGAGTCGACATTTCCCACTTCGGGGTCGCCGATTCCCAGGGCTTCAAAGAAGAAGATGATCTTCGAGAGAAGGGAAAAGTTGGCTACCGACTCTGAGGCCTCAAACATCCGCTATGAGTCGGCGATAGGCCAGTTGAATCGACGACTCCGGTAGATGAGTCGGCGATTCCCATCCAGACAGTGGACAATTCAGCTACAAATCCTGAGCCAATGGTGGTGGATTCCGAGGGTATCATCGTGTCTGGGATGAACCCTAATAAGCGACCATCTCAGGATGATGGTTCCAAAAAGAAAAGAGACAGCGAAGCCATGGTAAAGGAAAAATCCATGTGCCTGGCCAAGAGGAGGCCGAGAATCCTCAAAATATAAACTTCGACGAGGAACTCGTCGTTGATCGTGGAATTCCCGGCCCTGCTCCAAATGCGGGTAGTCGTGAAAGAGAAAGAACTCCTCCATCTCCAATCGAGATGGATTTAGGTCGAGATCCTTATACCAATCTCCCAAGCTATACTGGGGTCGTGAATCCGACCGGATATGCGCACTGTGAAACGTATGTCAATGGTGCGACGCAATTGCTCCCTGTCGACCGCTCGGGCGAGGGTAGATTTGAACAAGTTATGACTATAGCAACGCTTACGCATCAATCTGAAGTGCATCCCCTCTCCATCATCAACGCGAAAGAGGCTCGAGATCTTTTGAGGGGGATGAGGATTTCTGAACACCTCCGCTTCTGGATGTCGCAATACCAGCCTGCGAACCTTCCACCACTGGTGTTCCAGGCTCTACCCAAGATGTACTTCAAGCATTTCCCTGAGTTGACCATTCCGGAGCTCATGAGTGAATTATTGCTTGCTTTTGAAGTCTCGCTATCACAACTACCAGCGGGATTCTTTGTGACGTTAAGAGGATTCTTCAACATCTGTTGGAGTCTGAATGTTACTCCCACTCCGCACCTCTTCCTAAATTACTATAAGTCGTGCAAGGATGGGAAGGTTGGATCGGGTCGTCTCGGGTACCTCGATCCATGAGGAGGACCAGGGTACCACTCAATCAACCCTGGCAGAAACAAGTTAGGCCACAGACCCGGCCCGATATGACATATGAACATATTAGACCGCATCCCTGACAAGTTAAGGTCCCTGGGAAAAGATATTTTCAATAACCCACCAAGGTCCCATTCAGCGGAAGCCCAACCACCCGTAGAGTCAAAAGTTTCAGGAACAAGGGAATAACGAAGTTGCAAAAAAAAATGATATATTACAGTAGGGGGCGAGTCCAACACAAAGATTGCAGAAAGAAGTTACAAAGAAGTATCCATCTGGTTTATATCGAGTTTCATGGCCTAAAATATCCATCTGGACCTGTCAACAGCGGCGAATCTAGGATTTTTTTATCCGGGGAGCTAATTTTAAATCATTTAATCAAATTCAAAAAAAAAAAATTCAATCCAATTGTTCTCGACGAGGTGCCATATTTTGGTACTGATACATAATATCATCTTTACTAACACTAGAAAATAAATCTTTTTCAACATATGTTACTAAAATATCATTCAACCAAACATCATTCATACGATTGGGACAATTTAATTTCACAAGATTCATTGCTGAAAAAGATTTTTCCACTGAATGAGTCGCAACTGGTAATGTGAGTGTTAATTTTAACAAACGAAACACCAAAGGAAATACGATATCTTTTCTCTTCTCAATCAACTTTACAATCAACTCTCCAATTCCATTCAAATTCGAAAGTTCTTCGTTATTTCGTACATGAAAAATGTATTCTTACAGTTCATCTTTAAGAGCTTTAATGTACGTCAACAGGAGGAATAAAGAACGAAATTTTTAAATCCCTAAATATAGATAGACAGTTATGAAAATTAGGGTAAATATAGTAATAAATTAATTATTAATAAAATAATGATTTAGAAACAAAATATTTTAAAAATATTTAGTAATATTTTAAAAATATTATATATTATTATTATATTATAAAAATAAAATATTATTATATATATTATATTGTAATATAATATAATACAATACAATATATTATAATATATTGTATATTTGTATTATTATATTAATATATTAAACGGTGGAATGGCGATAATAAATCTATACCTATAAGAAAAAAATATTATTTTTGTGGGGGAGGGGAGTGCTCAAGTCCCCAAGCCCCCCTACATTCACCGCTGCCTGACATGCATGTTAGGGTTCGAGTTTGACCTGACCCACGTCCACCCCTAATAATAACATATCTACCCCTATTATTTATGTGGTATTTTTTTTAATAAAGTAGTGACCTGACCCGGCATGTTAAAGTTTTAATAAAGTGTTTTGTGGTGTTTTACCTTTTTTAAACACTTCTTTTTCTTTTCTTCTCACATCTTCCACAGATTGAAAACCTAATTTCTCATCGAAGTTCCCCTTTTTTCCACAGTCTATTCTTGCCGCTCTCATCTCCGACGACCATCTTCGCTTGTTGTTTCCTCCGATGATCATACCACTCTTTACAGGGATCACTTCTACTATTAAAGAATTGATTGTCGTTTACTGTGAAAGTGGTGCTTCTATTCATGCTACATCTCAAATAAACTTCACTTCCTATGTTTCAGGTGATTTTGGAATTGTGAAAATGAACAACAAATTTGTATACTTCAGAACAATATAAACTTATCAAAGAAACCATGATTATAGATATCCAAAGTAATAAAAAATTCAACTCCCAAATATACTTTTAAAACTTCAAGAGAAACCATAGATGACATGCATAAATTTTAAATGAAACTAAAAATGATCAATCAATACTAGAAACAATGGTTGGAGTTTTCGAGCAGATATCCATTTTATGTAGTTTTATAAGCTGGTTTTCTGGTTGGCAAACACCTATTTCAAAAGGAAAACAAAAAAAATAGTTAGTTAATTGTCCGTCCAGATTAAAAAGGAAAAGGAGATAGGAGATCGAGGTCATTCAATCAACAACTTACCAGAGCAAGATATATTCCACACGGCAATAGATGATGATGTACATTTTAATTGGCAAAGCTCTTCTACATGTTCGTGATCGATATTCATTGCCAACATCCATGATCCAATCAATACATCCTCGTTACTAAACATTCTAAAGCTGAAATTGAATGAAAAATCAATTTCATCAAGAAATGCTTTCTGATGTGCATTTAATTTCTTATTACATATGAAGTAATCAAATTAAACTTGCCTGTCATTCTTCATAGAAACCAAACTAGAAACAACGTCCGAGGAGAGGGCATACATGGTACCATGAGCGTAGCGGAAGTACTCTGATTTAAGCAAGTAGTGAAAATTATCATACCTAGAAAATCAAATATTAAGAATTAATAATTAAGAATCATTCTTTTAATCAAGCAATCTTAATTCGAACCAAAGGAATATCTGATACTAACCCTTTATGGGTTGGATCTTTGACTACATTTCCATTTTTCATGCACCCAATGTAGGTCAGGGAATGAGAACGATTCTTCGCCAAAAGTAATGAAAGTCGATCTAACAGAAGAAACCAATTCAATAGAGCATGCAAAAACAAGAATAATAAAAAGGTCTTAAATAAAATTGGTTAATTACCTGGTCTTAAATAGACGCCATCGTTAACTTTGACATAGAACTTGCTGTCATAAAGTCTATAGGCTTCTTTAAAATAAGCTAACCTAGAAGAGAGGAAAGAATAATTGGGTATACAAGATAATTAATTAGTATTTGAATTGAAAAGAATGCCAGTTGAAAGATCGATTAAATACTTTTTAATCTCACGTTTTGAAAGAGAGGTTCTTGTTGTTCTCCTCATCATAATCTAGGAGAAGAAAATCATCATACTTCCTAATCTCTTTCTCAAGTTCTGCCAACTCTGATCTGTTGCTAGATCTTCCTATGACAAATTTGAAGGCCAAACCAGTTGATTCTTCTAACCTGCAGAAATTTAAAACAAATAGAGCAACAAACTACATCGCTAACAAATAAACTAAACTTTAATTTTCTTTTTGGTAAAGAGTAATTTCTTTTCTTCATTTTCCTGTCCATATATAGGGACAACATCAAGTGAAAACAAAGAAATAAGATCCTGTGAAAATTTAAATCCTGGTCATTCATGTTCAATTTCATTTTCGACATCTGTTCCATAATAAATTTAATTAAAATACGCAATAATTTTAATCATAATCTTTGATCAATGAACAAACTCAAAAATTATTAAACCAATGAGAGGGAGTTCATTTCTAAAAAAAACTATTAAGTTAAGTTTAAAAAAAACGAAGTGAGCATGACCAACCGTCTTAACCCATCTCGATCGGATGACATCCATGTCTTTCTTAGTGCATTTCTCCTCCCCACAGATGAAAATCCAGTGTGAATTCCCACAAAGGCCATTACCTTATGTCGCGAACTCTTTCCCAAAATCACAGGACACTGGCGGAATTCGTAAAATGAGCTCCCCAAGAATCCAAGGAAGAAACAGAAAATACCGATTGCTAAATAAGGGCTATTGGCAAAAATTGTGGAAAAGATCGATCGCTGATTGAAGCAAAAAAATTGGGGAGACTTAAAATATTTCCCCATTTTCTGTCGATAATTAGATTTCGAGTTAGAAAATAAGACAACCCTTAGTCCTCTTTAAATGATTGAATGAACATGAAAGTCACTCTAAAAAAGTATTGATCACGCCAGCACTTTTCAATTAACACAAGAACATGCCTGCAAGTAAAGGGAGAAGTCTAGGTTACTTACCAGACAAGTAACATCTATGAATAATGATTAAATTAGATTGTAAAGTCAAATATTTAAGCATTTTAATGAAAGACCAATTAATGTGAAGAAACAGATCTATGAGTAGTACTGATTAAATTCAACTAATTTGTTTAATAAATTTAGATTCAAGTAGTTTATCCTAACTTCTTCTTCTTAGAAAACTAAACACTTTTGTTTAACAACTAAAATCACTAATGAATTCATTAACCCAAAACTTTGGATGATACAATCTATTTATAGTATTGTTAAGTCTAATACAAATTGTTAATCACACTCCTTAACTAAAAACCAAAGTTATGATTACAACAATGTTTATTTAACTCTCACAGATCTTACGAGTAATGCATATTCATCGACATACACATGGAGATTAGCTCAACTTGTCACAATAATTATTAAAAAATTAGAGGATCCAGAGTTTAAGTCTCATCATGTACATATTTTCATTAAATTTTTACTAAGATTAATCAATATTATATTATGTACCTCTGGTATATCATCCGAAGGTAAATATTTTTACATAATGTAAGAAGGTATTCTCTGTTATTAAAAAAATGTTAGATTTTTTGTAAAGTTTCTTCTTTCCTCTATTTACAAGATTGTTAAGCTTATGGATGTGAGATCAAACATCTTTATTCATTTTTAAGCTCATTTTCGATCATATAATTATATAACTTATATTTAAACAAATTTATTACATATATATACTTTGTTTTTTAGGAAATGATAATGTTGATAGACTGAATTTAAAATTGGAAAATGTTAATCATTCATTAGAGATCATGCATTGTTGAACTGTTGGAGCATATATCCATTTTATGTAACTGTATAAGCTGTTGTTCTGGATGACACAAACCTAAAAAAAAAGTAAATTTTTGGGTAACCCAGAATCAAATGGAAACAAAGGAGATATCAATATTAATCAACCATTGACTAACCAGAACACATGGCTGTACCCCAAATAGAAATCGATGATGTCGTGCATTGTGTTCGACAAAGTTCATTTTCATGCTCATGTTCCACATCCATTGCCAACATCCATGATCCAATCATCGCATCCTCAAGACCTCGAAATATTTTAAACCTAAAATCAAATGAACAACCGATCGAGTTAATTTTGGTTTTTTTTATAACAGAGGATCCCTTTCTACGTACAGATGTAAAAATGTACAGTCAAATTCAAACCATGGACCCTCAGAAACATTGATTGTAATCATTATTAATAATTTCTAATAAGACTTACCTATCATTCCTGACCGTAACCAATCGGGAAACGATATCAGAAGAGAGAGCATATAGAGAACCATAAGCATAGAGGTAGTATTCTGATGCTAGTAAATGGAATTTTGGATCATACCTTGAAAAAACACAAAAGAACATCCATTCATCATTTCAATCCAACATTCCAACTTTCCAAAAAATCAAATTACAAGAAGAACTGATGCTAACTGACCATTTCTGGTTTGGGTCTTTTACTACATATCCAGTTTTCATGCACCCAATGTAGTTTCGAGGATTAGAACGCTTCTTTCCCAAAAGCAATGAAAGTCGATCTGATAGAAGAAACCAATATATAAGCATGAACAAGGAATATAATCAGTACAATTTAAATAATTACCGGGTCTTAAATAGATATCGTCGTCCATTTTAACATAGAAAGAACAATCGTAAAGTTTGAACGCTTCTTTGAAAAAAATTATCCTGGAAGATCAATGAGCACATAAGAATCCAAATGATCTACAAGCTAGAATTGAAACATTAGGCATAAATTTGATAAAATCTCACGTTTTCAGACAGAGGTTGTTGTAATTATCTTCAACGTTTAGGAGTAGAAAATCATCATACTTTTGAATCTCTTTCCCAAGTGCTGCATTCTTTAAACTGTTACTGGATCTTCCTATGACAAATCTGAAAACTAAACCAGTTGTTTAATTAACCCTAGCAATTACAGCAAATAGAGAAATAAAATATATTGATATAAATTAAACTATATTCCTACCGTTTTAGCCCATCCCGATCGGACGGCATCCATGTCTTTCTCAGTGCTTTCCTCCTTCCTAAAGATGAAAATCCTGTATAAACTCCAACGAAGGCCATCGCTTTATGTCTTTGTGTCTCTCCCAATACTTCTATCATGGAACTTTGGGTTTCCTCTCTATTTTCGTCCCAAAACACCATCTCGGAACACTTGTACGATCCATACAACGAGTTCCCGAAATATCCTAAGAGCACATAAAAGATACTGATTGCTAAACAATTGCAATTGAAAAAAATAGGAAAGGAGGTCGGTTGTCGGTTTGAGTATAAAACTTGAAACCTGGAGACTCTTGGAGGGTTTCACCATTGCATTAGAGTTTTAGTTTGTAAAATAATAAAACTCTTGAGACTCTATAAATGATCAAATTAATTATTTTAATTAGTATCTAAAAACATCCATCATTTAAGACAAAGACGTTCATACGAGGGAATGAGAATTACTTAATTCCGCATTGATATATCAATCCATAAATCCCTAGCTTTATCTCTAGCCTAATAGCCATAGAGTTAAATCTTGATATACTTTAACTAACTTCCATAATCTAACTACCTGAGCAAATTTTGGCCCTTTACACAGGGAGATTAACTCAACTGGTCATAATTGTTATTAATGTGTTTAAAGATCAAAAATTTGAGTCTCACTATGTATTTTAATTATTTTTTCACTAATATATAACTGATGATATATTATATTTCTCTAGTATAGGACTAGTTTCATGTGAGATATCGAAATAAATATTGTGAGATATTTAAATATCAGCTATCTATTCTTCTCGAAATGTGCTACTGGTCTGTCTGATCTCGAGATATGGTCAACAAAAGAAAAGAAAATTAATGTTGGTTTTAGCCATGGTATAAAAAAATATGGTAGGATGAATGATATCTGATAGATAATATCTGACCAGAATCGTTTCCCTTTATTATATTACTGAGGAAAAATAGTTTCATCATACATAAAGGATTGTGGACTTCTGGTTTTATGACATCATTAATTTGAACTTATATTGATAAAAAAGTTTCTTAATAGCTTGAAATATTAGCTCAATAGACTTTTTATTTTCCTGATATAGACCATTTGGTTAAGTCAAGAGTTGGGATGGATTTTCAGGGTAAGTTTAGAAGCTATTATTTTTATTGAAAAATATTCATGTGAGCCGAAAGTATATGCGTTGATATGTGCCAAACAAATCCTCACCTCACATTTGACATCCAACAACCACAAATATGTTAGGCACTTAGGGTTAGGTATCTTGAGATTTTTTGACACATCCTTGAGTACATCACTTTACCTTGTCCGAGCAGGGGAATCATCTACCTACGTGTTGGTAATGATCCTTTATCTCTTCCTTTAGTTAGTTTTTTTTTTCATGTGTTGGTGATTTTGGATTCTTGATTTCAAAATGTTAGTGATTTAATGTTGTCATTTATTTTTTTAATTATAGATTTTAAAATGTTGTCAAGGCATGATATTGAATTCATGCTTTCTTTTGATAGAATAACAAATTTTCAAAGAATGCTTTATTCTATAACAATCAATTCACAATAAATTCACTAAAATACAACTTAAACTTTAAACCTAATTAACCAAACTATTTATATAATTCTTATTTTGGTTAAATTATAATTACATCTATATCTTATATTATATTATATATATGGTATGTGTACTTATATAATATTCCCCCTCAAATCCAGCATTTTGAATTGAGATTTCTTATAAAAAATCTTGATTTGTAAAACCTAGCAACTCCTACGAGTCTTCAGCTTTCAAGTTTCTTTGAGTTATACTTTTATTCATAAATGAAAGTACTTCCCTAAGACAATATATGGGACAAAAACCCATAGGCTGTTTTTAATATGGAACACCCTCTTATCACCTCAACGAATTCTTTCCAGAACTTTGCATAAACTCTCATATCTTATGACAAATTCCATATCCTTGATAATTGTACCATCTAGAGAATGGAATAGATCAATCCATGCTTCTCTTAGCTCCAAATTAATTATCCTATTTATCTCCATCTCTATCATTGTAAAAACAAAAAAAATACCTGCACAAACATACACTCACAAGAACAAATGAAAAGTATATAAGATATTTATATCAAACATATGCAGTTTTAAGAGCTTGATCATGTATTCAGAAACATAATATTCATATCAACAGGATCAATAGTTTTCAGATGAAATTAATATAAAGATTTGTGTCAATCAATTCAGATGACATACACACAAGATTTTAACTTTAAAATGGGTAACAATAAAACTAAACATAAAATAAACAATAGAGTAAATCATATATTATGTTGTAAAGCAATTACTAGTTTATTTCTAAACTTTGAGAAGAGTGAAGTTCCCAAAGATTTGGTTAGAACATCTTCTAATTGTTCTGTTGTTGGGATATATTTAACTAGCAATTGTTTTGTCCTTAAGTGATATACTGGATTTGCAGGTCGAGAGTTGTAGTGCTCCTGTATTATCACACCATAAAGTAGGGGTAGGTGTGTCAAAACCAAGTTCTTTTAATAGTTGTTGTACCCAAATCAGTTCTTGAGTTGCAGTGGCCAGACTTCTAAACTCAGCTTCACAGCTGGATTTTGACACTGTTGATACTTCTTGGAGTTCCAAGAAATAAGATTAGCTCCAAGAAATCCTCCTTGACTTCTACTTTCTAACTTGTCTCCTGCCCAATCACTGTCAGAAAATACTTGTATATCAGAATTATTAATTGCTTTAATAGCAAGTCCATGGTTTAAGGTCTTTGACAGATATCTAAATATTTTCTTCACTTCAATCCAATGTGTTTCGCAAGGTTTTGACATGAATTGGCATACCTTGTTAACAGAAAAGGAAATATCAGGTCTTGTTATGGGTAGGTATTGTAGACTACCTACAACACTCCTGTATATTTTGGGATCCTGAATTTGTTCTCCAGGTTCTATGTAAATGAGACATTTTTTAGAGATTGGTGTTTTGGAAGATTTAATACTTTCAAAACCAAATTTTATTAATAAATTTTTCACACATTTAGTGTGGTTGAGATGAACCCCAGATCTGTTGTATTTAACTTTTAATCCTAGAAAATATGATGGTCTTCCCATATTCTTTAGTTTGAACTCTTTGTTTAAAGAGGCTACAATTTCTTCTACTTCTATGGGGTTGGAACCAGTAAGGATTATATCATCCACATATATAAGAAAAAATATTTTACCTCTTGGGAATACTTTGGTAAATAATGATGGGTCTGAAATATTATCACTAAAACCTAACTCAACCAAGAAATTTCTTAATCTTTCAAACCATGCCCTATGGGCCTATACAGAGATTTCTTTAGAAGACAAACATGATCTTTATGATCTGGATTTACAAACCCAGGTGGTTGTGTCATATATATCAATTCTTTGAAGTTCCCATTTTGGAAGGCATTAGATATATCTAATTGTTTCATTATCCAGTTTTTAGATACAGCTATTAAGAAAGTTATTCTGATAGTTACTAGTTTTATAACAGGAGAAAAGGTATCCTCATAAACTATTCCTTCCTTCTAATTATATACTTTGGCCACTAACCTAGCCTTATATCTATCAATTGTCCCATCTGAATTTTGTTTTATCTTAAAAATCCATTTACATCCTATGATGTTCATGTTAGATTTTTGTTTTACTAGTTCCCAGGTTGAAGAATTTAATAAGGTACTATATTCTTCAGACATTACAGTTATCCATTTTGGGTTTGTTTTGGCTTGTGTGAAACAACTAGATATTCTTTCACTTAATATCACACTAAGTGTGTATTTAGGATTTGATTTGTGAATTCCATTCATACCCCTAGTTACTATTCCAGAAATATTATCACCAGAGTTCACATTTGTTTGTGATTCATTTTGCAAAGCCTTTTTTTGATCAGTGTTTGAAATTTCTATATTTCCTTCTTATTCTGTATGATCATGATCTAATATGGTTCTAATGGCTATAAGCTTATTGATGACATCTGAGTTTTCAGATTTCGTATGTACTGAATTTTTACTGATCATCCTTGCAGTTGAGAAATCGTCCTCATGAAGGATTATATCTCTAGACATGATTATTTTTTCATTTAAAGGATTATAACAAAGATAAACTTTGTTATTTAAGGCATATCCTAAAAAGACACACCTTTTAGTCCTAAAAGAGAATTTGTGAGATCAATATGGTCTTAGGTTAGGGAAACATATACACCCACAAACCATAAAAAATGTATATCTGGAGTTTTATTGAATTTTACTTCTTGTGGTGCCCTAAAAAATGTTGGTTTGTAGATGATTAATTGAATAGAACAAAGATCCTAAGAGGTCTTCTTAAAAGAGCTCAGTAATCTTGGCCGTCCATTATGGATAGATTATTTCTAATCGTCCGTGAGATAATCCTATTAATAGGGGTGCTTTTTGTGAGATAATCCTATGAAAGTTGATCAGTGTACTTTTATATCTGATTTTTTGGTTATAATCTGAGGTGACAACTGCCACTCTTCTCTTCTTCTATAAAAGATGTCTTTTTCGTTTTCTCCAGCCATTTTTTTTTTGAAAACTCACTCTCATCCGTGTTTAACTCTCCGAGCGATTCTTGTGCAATTTTTTTCCCCAACAGCAAGCACTCACAGACGCACTCGACACTCGTGCTAATAGTCTCTCCGGACTCATCTCGCCGATGTTTTTGAGACCTATTTTTAGTCTCTCCCGACGCATTTCCAGTCTTCTTCAGACGTGTTTTCACCGATCATTTCTTGACAGTGAGTAAATATTGCGTACTCCATTTTGTCACCGATCATTGCATACTCCCTATTGGTTTTGAATTTTTTATTTCCATAACCATGTCCCCACCCCTGTATTTCCCCGCGATATTTCTGCTGTATTTCCGTATCCATGTTTGCACGTAATCGCTTTGCTTGAGTTTTTAATATGTTATGTCGATTTGTTTGTGTGAAGATAGGTTTTAGGGTAATTTTTGTTTGAGTTGAGCAGCATTATGTGAAGATAAGTTCTCTATTTCATATTTTAGTGTAGAACGAAATCTCTGATTTTCTTGAACCTCTATTGTTTGTTTTTGAAATGAAAGAAGTGTTGTCCTTGAAGGTGTTCATGGTGTGTCCTTTAGTACGTCCAAATTATCCCCTAAAATGTTAGTAGTGCAGTAACTAAATATGTTTGAGTTTGTTTTTCGATTAATGATATGTTTTATTTCTGTTTGAGTTTAGTTTATAGTTTTTTGTTTCCCTGATACTGTTGTCTCCCTGTTACTGTTGTTAGTGTCGTACTTAAACTCCTTTTTTTGAAAAGTTGCATAAATTTTTGATGAATGCAGAGAAAATGGTTTGTAATAACCGTGGTAGAGGGCGAGCTAACGCAGGACGCACACAAGGAGGTAGAGGTAGGGGACGAGGAAGTGGCGGTGTAATCCCTTCTGAGCCTTTGGCAATCGAACCATTATCGTTTGATTGCTCCGAGTACGTGGGCCGGCAGTCTGCTCCGGTTCCTCGCCGTGTATGAACCGGTTATACATCTATCGGTCTAGATAGTATGCAATTTATTATTTGTCATTCAGAATATTTTTATCCGCACTGAATTTGTAATTATCAGTTAAGGTACATGGATATTCCATTGACAATGTGCGTCAGGGAATGTTGTATTCAACAGTGCCTGTGTGTGTGGTTTCTGAAGTGCCTGGTGTTTCTCAAGCTGTTAGTGATGTTGTTCAACCAGAGGTTGATGTTGTAGTTGGTGAAGATGTTAATGTTGCTGTTCGAGTAGATATTGGTGTTGTTGATCTTGAAGTTGTTAGTGCTGTTGTTCAACCAGAGGTTGATGTTGTAGTTTGTGAAGATGTTAATGTTGTTGTTCGAGAAGATGTTGGTGTTGTAGTTTCTAAAAGTGCTGGTGTTTTAGTTCTGAAAGAGTGTGTTGTTCCTCAAGTAGTTGGGAATGATGTTGCTAAAGAAGTAGACATTGATGTTCATGTTGCTGAAGCAGTTGATGTTGTTGTTCCTGAAGCAGCTGGGGCCGTTGTTCCATTAGACGTTGCTGTTCCTGAAGCATATGGGGCCATTGTTCCATTAGACGTTTCTGTTGCTGTTCCTGAAGCAGCTGGGGCCGTTGTTCCAATAGAGGTTTCTGTTTCTGTTCCTGAATCAGTTGAGGAAGGTGTTACATTACAGGTTGCTGTTGCTGTTCCTGAATCAGTTGATCGAGGAAGGTGTTTCATTACAGGTTTCTGTTGCTGTTCCTGAAGCAGTTGGGGAAGGTGTTCCATTAGAGGTTCTTGTTGTTGTTACTGAAGGAGTTGGGGAAGGTGTTCCATTAGAGGTTGTTGTTGCTGTTGCTGTTACTGAAGGAGTTGGGGAAGGTGTTTCATTAGAGGCTGTTGTTGCTGTTGTTATTACTGAAGGAGTTGGGGAAGGTGTTCCATTAGAGGTTGTTGTTGGTGTTATCGAAGGATTTTTTTACAGGTCAAAGATGAATACATACTGCTACAACTGCCGATTTTGCACTGGACAAGACATTGTAGATATTTCGCAGAAGAAAGTGTACAGCGACCAAGTATGATTAAAATATATTTTTTATAATGATGAGAAAAATATAACTTGAAAAATGAATGTAGGTGATTGAATTGTATGGTATTATTTTGATGAAAGAAATGGCAAAAAGCGGAGTTCAGAAAATATTAAAATCTAATTTATTTAGAAAGCGATCTAGATTGCCAAACATCGAGAGAGAATCATGGATCGATTTCTTCAACGAAATACGGCTGATGGTGGACAATCAAATGCTACAAATAATAATTTACGTTCCACTATTCTGAATGGGTCATTGGCATTTCTTGGAAATCAACGGACCAAAATGTGTGATAACACATTTCGACTCAAAGAAAAAGTTCAAGAAGAACAAAAAGGAGGCTGATCGCGTTGTAAGTATGCATTTTAGTTATGAGCCCCCGACCGAGTGGTTAGTGTAAACTGGATCGAGGAATATCTAAACTACAGTTACATTGGCATGACTTTCAGCAATACGTGGAAGTTCATTGAGGCTAGAGGTTTCCCACAAGAAAAGGACGAAACGGAGGATTGCGGTTTATACATGTTACATTGAATCAAATTATCAATGTGTGGTCAAAAGCCGTTTTGGAGGAAAGCAGAGGTGGGTAATATTACACATGATATTTTGAATGACATTGTCGAAAAGATATCTCGAGTAATTTAGTAAAATGAAAAGAATTTGTAAGTGAAAATCTGTAGGTATTTCGACGTAGACTGTATTGGTACTGTGATTTGTTTTTTCTAGAACAACTGAATGAAGAAATCCCTATTTCGAAATGTGAATAGGTAATTCAACAAGAAGTGTTTGGGGACAGCATTTTGTTGACTTATGGAACAACGTAACAAAGAATTCCCTGTTTCGATATGTGAATAGGTAGTTCGGTATGCATTGTTTTGGGAGAACGGGTTATTGACTAATGGAACAACGGAAGTAAGAGTTCCCTGTTTCGAAAAGTGAATTGGTAAGTTGACAGGCACTGTTTCGAAAAGTGAATTGGTACAACGGGTTGTTGACTAATGGAAGAAGAGAACGGGAAGAAGTCCCTGTGTGGAAATACGAAATGGTAATCCAACATGTACTGTATTGATACAATAGGTTCTCATTTTACGGGACAACATGTTGAAGAAAACTCTGTGTCGAGAAGACTACTGGTAATGCAACATTTAGGGTTAGGGAACAACGATGTCATGATTTACGGAAAAAACATGCTTGTTAATGGGGTAAATATTTAGACGAACATGTCTATCAATCGCAATAGAAGAAACACCTGTTTGAATAGAAATAGTTAAGGTTGTGGGCAATTTCTAAAGTTATGTCCAGGCTAACGACATTTACTGCAAACTCTTCGCTTGGTGTAGTTCTCATTAATAATCTCACGTACTGGTTTGTATCTTAGACTGGACTTGTTGGGTCTTCCGCTTTCTCCGCTTCCTTTAGTTTTGGCTTTATTAGGTACTGCAACAATAATTGGACCGGTCAACGGTTGCGTAAATCTAGTGATTGAAAGAATAGGTCATTGTCCGGTACAGCGGGAGATGTTGGAATTAGGTCATCCAATAACTTCTTCATAGATTCTATAGACTTGTCCAAATAATGTTTTCCCAAATTTATGAAACAAAGAAGACGAACAACCAAGACCTGTAATTCCAAAATGCCTTTGACTCTCGTTGCTCGCGATATGCTTTTTTGGATTCTGAAACCATCTCTTTGTAACGAGCAAGGGGGGACTTCGGTTAAACCATCAATGAAAGATAGAAAACATATAATGTGTCGACATGGAATCCGTTTGGAATTGAACATCTGGCAACTGCACTTCGGTAGGCGCTCCTCTTGATAATAATGAATAGTTGATGTTACCTTCTGATTGTAGACATTAACGATAGGGAAGATATTTGATTGCTCCACAAAAGAAATGAGGAAAACTGTTAGGAATAAATAAGAAAGGAAGAATGTAATAACAGTTTGAGTAGGTTACTCACCATACTATCGTTGCATGGCCATTTGAAGAATCCCACGCTCATCTTAACTTGTTCTTGATATAATTGAAAAGCTTCAGAAGTGTATTTATGCAGAAGGGGTCATTCAATTGGATGATTAGTAATGAGATGTGGTAGTCGGAAAGTGTCCTTATGATCTCTTTGAAGTTTTTTGTCCCTCATGGACATCAATACAATTTCCAAAGACCCAATGAATTCATACAAAGTGAAACAGGGTTTAACTTTCATTTTGACATGATGGTTCATGGACTCGCTCCTCTGTGTGCTTGACATACCGGCAAAAAAATAGTTTTTCATATAGAGAGGGCACCACTTATGCCTTATGTTAAACATTTCTTGCAACCATTTCTGCCTGGTCAAATTATAGCGTGAAATCCAGACGCTTCAGTTCGCATCAAATTCGTCAGGCGATTCAGAATTATTGAGGAAATAGTGAACCTCTATCATTGCATTTTTATCTCTATAAACATTTCCAATCTTGTCGGGAAATTTATGAGTGATATGCCATAGAGGTGAACTTTATCGTGTAATCCCTGAGGGACATGTTCCTCTGTCGGAGCGCTAATAGTGCGTTAGCACTGCGCTTAATCCTTATCATCCCCATGTGGTGGGTGATGATTTTCAAAGATAGGTCCGCAAAGCTGGTGATCGAACCAGTTGGCAGACCGGAAAACCATCGATATGCGTTTTCTTTCAGAGTGCCGAGGATGGCCCGACACAACAACCCATTATCGGAAGTTTGCGGCTCCAAGATATTCAGGTAGAGATTGACATGATCCTTCGGATCTGTCATTCCATCGTACGAGTCGATCTTTGGACACCGCCAAGATTGCGGAAAAGGATTTCTCAGGAGGTCCCTATGAAAGGGTGCCTTTCCTACTCTGAGAAAATCATGTGGGTCCCTTAGGTCATGCTTGTCTTTACGAAATTCTTCTTTAATTATCCTATCCATGAGTGTCGCATCGTAATCCGCACGAGTCGTGGAACTCGAAGGTACACCTGAGTGATATATTGCGGACGCGTGGTGAGAACCAAGTATCCCCAGGATCATTCAACATCTTCAAAATATCCACAAGGTCAAGGAGAAAATCGCCAATTTGATGGGAAGAATTGCAAAAAATTCCCTATGAAACTTTTCCTAAGAGATTCGTCGATTTTAATACCCAAATTGCCGATTCAATTAGGAACATCCAAAAAATCCATCGCATTGACAAGATTCTCAGGGGGAGTACCACAAGCTCTCTCTAACACGCATGTTTCTTGTTCTCTCTTTAGGGGGAGTACTGGTGAGACATGCTTGATTACGTCAGTCACTCCCAGCAACACCCTTCAACAAGGACTAGGGTTCCGTCGCTTCATGCCGGACCCCCGGAGAGCTCCACGGTTGCGGAATAAGTGTCTACGTCAAGTACTTAAGTCAACACATGGGAATTACCGACTGGGACTACCAAGTCACCGATTCCAGAGGTGAGTCGACGAGTTTTGGTAGACTGACGACCTTGCTCCTAGGACTCGCCGACTCCACCTCTGAATTGACAACTACCATACCTGAGTCGCCGATTCCCAACCATTACTTGAGCTGGCCCACGCCATTATGGAACCATTAACCAGGCGTCTTAATGGTGTGGGACCCAGATCATTGATTGGGGAACGTCCCGAAGACCGTATAAAAGGGGTCCTTGGGGGTCCTCCAATCTCACTTCCAACACACTTGACAAACACCCAACCAGAGCGCAAAAAGGAGCCCGAATCGCCTACTCCCAAGTTGAGTCGTCAATTCCCCTCCTCTCTGCAGGTATTTGAGTCGTGGACTCCAAAGCCTTCAGCCCTCCTCGCATCCCGCGAGCCCCCTGGTAGTAGATTACGTGCTTCATCAGGCCAAAAATCTCAAAATATCCATCACAAGCTCTCTCTAGCACTTTCGTCGCTTCGGCCTGAATTTTCTTATCTTATGCAGGTACTTCGAGGGAAGTATCACAAATTCCCTCCAGCCTTTGATTATCATAAATCCGTCGCTCCGGTCTGATTTTTTGAAAAGCTGGAGGTAACACGAAAGGTTAATCGCACGGTAAGTTCAATATTGTCAATAAAATATATTGGTATTATATCTCTGTTTTGCAGGTATCGTTCTATCGCTATGGCTAGAACGAATCCGTTTCTACAAATCACACGTCTTCTTTCTTTTTTGCAGGTATAGTTCTATCCCTTTCTTTTTGCAGGTATGGATAAAACAACACTCTGTCGCAACAGCCAGAGGCAAATAATTTTTGTAGCTACGACGAGAAGAATTATGTTGCTACAGCCACAATCAAACAATAAATTTATGTCGCTTCGGCGAGAAAAAACTCTGTCGCTAGGCCAGAGACGCATAACTTCTATCGCTACGGCCAGAACCAATCTGTCGCTATGGCAGAATAAAACATAGAATTTTGTCGCTTCGGCCAGATAAAACTCGGTTACTACGAACAGAGACGCATAACTTCTGTCGCTACGTCCAGAAGAATTCTGTCGCTACAACCAGAATTAAATCTTAAATTTTTGTCGCTTCGGCCAGAAAAAGCACTATCGCTATGGCCAGAGTCGCAACACTTTTGTTGCTACGGCGGGAAGAATTCTGTCTCTACGGCCAAAATAAAATTATTTCTATTGCTATGGCCAAAAACTATTCATTCGTTTTGGCCAGAACCAAACAATTTTTCTTGCTGGTACTTGCGGTACACGCCTTGTCACATGCCCTTTTAGGGGGGAATACTGATGACATATAATTATACATCAGTCACTTCTGTTCACTCTATGTCGGACCCCCAGAAGGCTCCCACAAATATGGAACTAAAGTCTTCGTCGAGACCCGAGTTAACTCTCCAAATAGTCGATTGGGGCTGAAAATCGTCGAGTTGAGGACAAGATCGCTAGAGTATGGCAGACTGTCGATATTCCCCTTTGAACTCGCTGATTTCACCCCCAAATCGTCGATTTGGACCCTTACTCGTGTCCAATTCGAGCCATAATAGATGTAACGGCCGGGCGCAATCTCTGCTACGGATTACGCCACTAGAGGTCCTATAAAATGGAACCCCAGGCTCACTCCAAAGGCATAAGTTCCATCGATTTTAGAGCGTAATTCACGGAGAAATCGTCAATTCTCATACTGAAATCGCCGATTCCTTCCTGAAAGACTTGGCGTAGAGCACGCGTCGTCGATCTCAAAGCCTCTGGCATGACAAGGCATCCGCTCGCACTATCGCTCGCACTGGTAGGATATTCCGTGCTTCATCACTTAGCTGATCCCATCCTTCAGCCATCCTAGAACCAAATTATCCCTGGTTTCCCATTCCTTAAAATATAGGTTATCATTACCATTGTCTAATTTTCGGCTGGAATGGGCGATGTTCCAGACATCAATTTCAACTTCTTATGTATCCTAAGAGCACATTGAATTGATTTTTCCAGCATAGATAATTACATCTATCCATCTAATCTGGAACCAGACTAAAAATGCTATATAGTAGGCAGAGGTTGGAGGTGGAATAGTTGGTATTGTGTATAAGTTCAAAGGTAAAGGATTTAGTGGTATAGGTGGTTGTTCAGGTGGATTGACCATCAAAAATCTGCACTGATGAATGAGAACAACAAAGAATCAAACCACACTCAATTGTTTCCACTTAACACAACATATTCAAAATATATAATACTTGTAATAATCATAGATCTAGATCAAAAAAAAACTTAACAAAATAGTTGATCTGATATAAAACTTGAATGAACCAAAGGATCGAAGCTATGATACCATGTAGAATTTTCAGAGTAAACAATTCTATCTATTTATATTACTTTAATGGATCTATATATAAATGAAGTAGTGTAGGAATTTGGTATAAGAACTGTCATAATAATTAGAGTATGAAGATTAATAATAATCAAAGGAGACAAACAATTAGATGCAAGATTCAAACCGAAACATACGATAGAAATAAAGGATTCAAGATAAATATCTGATAATTGATTGAAAATAACATAGAAATAAAGGATTGATTATCATTAAACTAGATCTATTGAGATCGATTAGCTATAGGAACATCTAACTAAACTGGACCAAATGAAGACCGTTCTAAAGAAGACAGATTAATAAAGAAAACTCGGAAAACTAATCCCACAATGAGAGGAAATGAATCTGAAGAACTAAAGAACGAGGATCGAAGATCGTCGAACGATGATCAGGTGACAGAAAAAATCACTACAAAAAATAAGACCTTGTATAGCAGTCTTTAGATGGCTGAAATCCACTATATAAAGTGATCGTCGATGGAAATCCGCCATCTAAAGACCGCCATCTTGGACACCGCCATTAAAACCCCATAACCGCCATCTAAAGACCGCCATCTATTATCCATCCCCATTTTCCACCAAAAATTGTATTCGTGGGAGAGGGCGATTGTGCCCATATTTTAGATGGCGGAAATCCGTCATCTAAACCTTAGTAGAAGAGTATAGATGGCGGAAATCCGCCATACAATGTTTATTTAATTTTTTTTTTTAAACTGAATTCTATATTTTGCGTTCGAATCGTTGTTTTTTGAAATAGAAATCGATATTTGAGAAAGCGATTTTGAAATTGAAATCGATGTTTTTTATTAAAAAGAAACTAAATTACAGAATCGTTAAACATTCGAAGTTTGAAAAAGCAAATATAAAAATAGTTTAATCAACACTCGTCTGAAATCGAGTCTTCTGAATCAGAATCCGAAATATCTGATTCGAATGCAGACGGTATGGTGGACTTTGAAGTGGAAGCCATGTGTGTCATGTCGAGTCCGGAAGTCTTCAAAGTTTTATTGAGTTTCTTCATATAAGATTTCATTGCATTGAACTTCTTCTTGTATTTGGAGACGTCTTTCTGACTCTCGTTACACTTGTTCTGAAAATGAAAACAAAAATGAGTTCGATAATCAACAAAATTATTGAAATATATTTAAAATACCTCCAATTCTTTGAATTTTTCCGACCAAACTGCATCTGGTGTTGCATCAGTAGTCGTGTTTTCGGAGATCGGCTCTTTTCCTTTCCAATTTGGAGAAACCCATCTTTCGTTCGTTGTGCTCACCATACTGGCAGCTTCTCCAATTCCTATGATTCTATTCTTTTTATTTTTTCCAAAAGTCTTGTTGACCGTCGCTTCGATAAATTACTGCATTATAAAAAGTAAATAAATAAGAAATGCGAATTATGTTTAAAATAATCAATGGAACTTACAAATGGACTTATTGTTTCAAATTCAGCCCACGATTTTGCCTCTTGACTTTTGATAAATTCCGTGGCTTCAAGCTGAAAGAATAACAAAATCAAACAATGATAATAGAAATTATAAAATATAAATAATTTTAAAAAAAGCTTACAACTTTATCGCTTCCTTTATATGTCATTTGTAAAGTCTCTGACCAAGCTTCGACTTCACTCCTTCCTTGTTGCATCTATATTCACATAATTCATTAATATATAAAAAAATTAGATATAAATTATAAATAAATTACCAATTCATGACGTCGTTGCGCTAATCCTTTTGAACCAGCGTGATGTGTCATTTAATTCGTTCGGTTCGTGGTATTTATCTCGAAAATTTGCTGAAATTATAAAAAATAATAAGTTTCTAAATTTATTAATATAATAAATATATATATATATACATATACGTACCTTTCCTTTTTCCGATCGATGTTGTCTCAATTTATTCAGAAATTGAGGTTTGCTGACATACGGTGGAAGAGTCGCTAAAATATCTTCTTCTCTCATATCAGGATCAGAGTCATAAGTTTTAACCAAAGAATTATGGTTGCTCCTCCAGAGTTTGTTCAACCTACCATTGATATAAGTTTGTGCAGCTTTGCTTCCACTTAAATCATATTCAACCTACATATTCAAAACTTATAAGTTTTTGAAAATTAATAAATATTATAAAATATATATATACTTACAGTTAATATTTTTAACGCGTCCTGAAAATTTTGTTGTGGTTGATGACGCCACTCAATGTCGTACGGGAAGAGAGTATGGTCTTTTACTAAAAGAGCCATTCTTGTGGTTAATTTCTTCGTCATTTCATCCGTC
>LFYR01000215.1:404293-443641 GCA_001185155.1 Zostera marina | reverse complement strand
ACAAATCCAAACAACAAAATAATAAACCATATATACATTTACAATATCATTTCATTTCAAACAACTAATCCAAATACCAAAATATCATTTCATCAAAATCATCATATCATAAAACAAATCAACTAAATCATTACATTAAAACAAATCAAAACCATATCATTACATTTAAACAAATCAACTAAAACATATCATAATATCATTACATTAAAACAAATCAAAACCATTACAGTAAAATATATCATAAAAACAATCAACCAAAAGAACATAAATCAAACCATTAAAAAAAATTCATAAACAATATATATAACTCACCATATACCCAATCCATAAACAATCCCTAACCCTAAATATAACTAATCCATTATTAACATTCACATTCATAGATGAAGAAGAAGAAGAAAAATTCAAAAACATTCACTGGAAGTGGATCGAAGGAGCTACGGAAGTGAAGACCGGCGACGATTAAGCGACTGACGGTGGCGAGAACGATGGACGACGACGAGCAGCGACGGCGGCAGAGCAAGACAGGAGCGCAAGACAGGAGTCGGCGGTCGGCGAGAGCTTCTAAGAACAGACGCGTTCTGTTCTGATTTGGGGTTTTTATTAAACCCCAAAACTTACTCCGCCATGTAAGGTACATTAAGTTTCGACGTTAAATCCGGAAAAGTCCGCCCAATCGAAATTTGGGCGGGCTTTTTCCGCCCGAGTCCCCGAATACTTAACATGGCGGATGTTAAGTCAATTTAATCAGGTAATCTGGCTGAATATTGGAGGGGATTCGAAATTTTGGGCGGGATAGTTTAGATGGCGGATTTCCTCCATCTAAACACCGCCATCGAAAAATAATTTGAACCGCCGTCGAGCCAAAACCCTTCCTCGGCACTCTCAAAGAATAGATGGCGGACATCCACCATCTAAACAACTGAATTATTGATGGCGGAAATCCGCCATCTAAAGGCCGCCGTACAAGGTCCTTTTTTTGTAGTGAATCAATGACCGAAACAACAAGATTGAATAAAAAATAAACCTGAAGAAGATTAGAAGATTAAAAGATTAAAAGACCAAGAATCAAAATAAAAGAAAAATGATTGAATAATACCTCATTCGTTGAATCTCACTGATATGAGAGTTGTCTTTTTATAGGATTCAAAGGTTGACATATCTCAATCGGGTCTTACCCGAGTACCTGACTTCTCTCCTATTTTAAAAGTGCGAACGGTGACGAAGACAAGGAATATGAAGAAGAAACCTAAAACGAGATTCAAAATGAAACCCTAATGACAATGAGCCTAACAAACGATTGGAAAATGGGAGAGACTATGTTCAATGGGATATAGAAATGGTTTACACACCAGACTGACGATGGAGTTCAAATAGGTCATTGTACCTACAAAGTTACTTCAAATACAAAATAAGGATAAAAAAATTAATCAGTGTAAAATTATTTACTTAATATAAAATTTAAAAATCCATAATTCTAATTAAAGAGAATTCAAAGACTAATAATTGATTGATAATTCTATATAATGTGATTTATTCTAATAAATTCAATAAATTCAATAAAATCAATGATAGAATATAGGGTGATAAGGATATATATATAGAAAAGAATATTGATAGCAAGTCTATAAATTTGAAAAAGAACAGCAGAACCTGACAGTATTCATTCTTCAAGTTACTACAATTGAACCTAACATCGTCTTAATTATTTGAACCGAGATGATTAATTTCGTTTGAAATTACATGAACCCAACCTTTTGACAAAAAATTTAAAAACAATATAATACTAATATACAAATCGACGGTCCTAAATTAATATCAGGAATTGAACGCCAGATGCGAACCATCCGCATCGTACCATACCGAACTTTTAACAAAGGAGAGAAATTTAAAATAAAACATGTTTGATTTATTTCAGCCATAAACGGAATATTACATCAGTCTTCCCAATAACATGGCACTCCATATTGACCAATTCCGATAACACTGCCACAAATAACATCACAACGTTTATTTCGTTTCAATATCTCCATGATTGTCTTCCTTGCATAAACATCCATTGACCGACTGAAATTGAGATAATCAAACCTTACAAAAATATTTAGAAGTTGAGCTATTATGTTGAGATAGGGTGTAACATCTGGTGATCTAGTTGTGTGAAACGTGTGATCTGCTTTGGAGTAATCCCTTGTGACTCCTTTTATAGGGTCTTTGGGGGCGCACTCTGCGGAGGGCATCGCGTTCGGGACATAATGGCGCGCATTAATGGGCCATTGACACGTGGGCTAGCGGCGAGTAACGGTCCTAAATCGGAGATTCAGATAGGGAATCAGAGAATTAGGGACAAAGTCGGCGAGCTCTAAGGGTCGAGATCTGCAACCTACCAATGCTGATTATTTCAGCCTCAACTCGACAATTTACCACTAATATCGATGATTTCATAGCCTAAACGATGATCTTACGGGAAACTCGGCGATTTGACGATGATCTTTGTTCCGCAATCATGGGAGCCTCTCGGGGGTCCGGCATAAAGCGAACGGAACCCTAGTCCTTGTTGAGGTGCGTTGCTGGGAGTGACTGACGTAATCAGGCATGTGTCAGCAATGATCAACCTGACAAGAACCCTGGGACTAAAAAGGATGCCACCAAGTCAAAGAAAAATACTAGACCAACCAAGCACCAAGGAGGAGGTCAGGAAGAGACATCACAGATACCACAAATACTTGTGATCGTGGAAAATCAGAATCCGTTACAAATAGTAGCCCAGATCATCGTCCAGGCAATGAGTCAACAACAGGGCGAACAACAATAACAAGTTCTCGAACAGATTCCCCAACGGGTGCAAAATACAAGGGACCCACCTTGTGTGAACACTACAGATAGCCATCATTCCATGATACAAATTCCATTAGAGAAATTGATAAGCATGATGGAAACTATAGCCCGAATGGAGAAAGACTGAAGGCAGTCGAAAACACACGCGTAACTTGCACGATACAACATTCGAGAGCTCATATTTCATCACATCCTTCCAGACAAATTTCAGAGAAATAACAGGAAAAATATAAGGTAAGCTATTACACTATACAGTCAAAATCTCTTCCACCAAAAAATAGAGCACGAACTACCAAAGTCTACCTTGAGAGTCAGACCTCCCGAGAAAGTCGAGCTGAGAGGCTGAGGGCGAGCTGTTAGAAGCTGATTTGGCCGTGACTTTTCGAAAAAGTCAACCAGCTTTCTTTTTTAGTGAGTATCTTGAAATCACAAATGGCACCAACTAATAAGGGTGAATCCCGATCAGTGCTCGGACGACGCTTCAAACAAGCATTGGGCCAGGAACTTCGCCAGAAAAAGCTCAGATACCTCAATCGCTCAGGCTCACTCTGGCAGGGGTTTTCTCTCACTCGAATCAAACTAGCCAAATGAATAGAAGTGACCTCTATTTATAGGGTCCTAATGAGGATAATCATCTGGTCATTTGGGTCGTAATCGCCTAACAGCTCAGATCTGGCCCCAGGTCGACTTTCTGGGGTTGACTTTCCCAGGGTCGATTTTCACCCAGAAAGTCGACCTACAGGGGTTAACTTCCCCATAAAGTAGCATATGGCCTCCCATTGCCTATACAGGTATTCACCTATCCATTTCGGGCTATCTCAGTCTCTGATTGTTGTTGTCGTGATCAAGTCTAGGATACTATATCACCAGTACTCCTCCCCTTGATACGTACTAGGTTTTTTTGGGGACTGCTTCCTGGACTCGTCGATGTGATCTGAGTATTAGATCTTGCATCACCAGGTTTACACTTGTCAGCCGTTTGCGATATGAAATGATTGAGCACGTTGATCCGACAATTCAACCTTTGTACATTTCTGATTGTGCGGGGGGCTTCCATGTCGAGGATTGCTTGGATTTTCTCGAGATTTAGTTTAATCCCGTGCTGACTTACATAGAAACCAAGGAAATTTTCTTCCTTGATCCCAAATGTGCACTTGGCAAAATTGAGCTTCTTTCCGTATTGCTTCAGTGTATCTAAGGTTTCTCTCAGATCTTCAGGGTCTTTCTCTACGTACGCATGATGATTTGACTGGGATGTCATCAATGTAAGTGGAAATATTACGTCTGATCAGGTCCACGTAGACGTTGTCCATTAAGCGCTGGAATGTAGCTCCAGCATTCCTTGATTCGAATGACATCACTTTATAACAAAATGTCCTCGAGTCCATGATGATGGAAGTTTTTTCCTCATCTGGCCCGTGCATCGGGATTTGATTGTATCATGAGTGGGCATCCATCATAGAGAGGAGCTCGTTACCAGATGATCCATCGACTAGTTCGTCGATAACTGACCTTGGGGCATGCTTTATTGAGATCAGTGAATTCAATGCACATGTGCCGCTTGCCATTGGGTTTCTTGACAAAGACTGGGTTTGCCAACCGAAGTGGATATCGAACTTCTCGAATGTGTCCAGCATTCAGGAGCTTTGGTATTTCCTAATTGGCTGCTTTCAGCCTATTCGAAGTGAATAGTCGATGTTTCTGGCATCGAGCTGGAATGGATGGGTCGACATTAAGTTTGTGCGTCACGATTTGACGCACAATCTGTTTCAGTGCCTCACTCTCCCAAACGAATCTATCCTGGTACTCCTCTAGGACAGTCATAAGCTTGGCTCTTAGGTCAGAAGGAAAACCCTTCTCTAAGTCTCGTCCACAGGTTGTAATTTTTCCCTATGCCCATTGTCGTGCGGGGCGTGGACGAGCATGTTGTTTAATCTGTTCAGTTGGGTTGCCTTCTTATACCCTTGTCTGAAATCCTATTGAGATCCTTTGACAGCTGCAACGAACCCGTTGTTTGGGTATCGAATGCATTGGTGATAAGAAGATGGGACTGCCTTGATTCCGTGGATGAAGGGTCGACCAAAAATGCCATGGAAAGTGGATCCTACATCCACCACTATGAAATGACAAGCCCGGCTAACCCTCCCTCGCTTGGAACCGATGGATACTTTCAAATCAATAACGCCGGCCACTGAGGTGGCAACGTCAGTGAACCTATAAATGGCTTCCTTGTAGGGAGATAGATCGTCCTTTTTAAGGCTCATTCGGGTAAAAGTATCCATATAGAGGATGTCCGCGGAACTGCCGTTGTCGACGATCATCCTCTCGACTCGGGAATTGGGACTGATGTCTGCTTGGATAACGAGTGGATCTTCGTGAAGTTGTAGGACATCGTCTAGGTTTTCTCCCGAAAATTATATGGACTTCTCTTCGCGGACCCGTTTTCCGTTGTTTCGAGGTGTTGACGTCAACATCAACACCTTCTGGGAGTATCCCTTGTTATGGCCAACAGAACCACCATCATATATCATATTGATGGTTTTCCATTGGTGGTTCTTGCTACTGTCACTTTCTGGCGAAGGAGAGCGTGGATGCTTTCCCTTCGGGTCAGACTTGCAATTGACCCGTTCTCGCGATCCCTTGACAAAGTTACTAAATTCTCCTTTCAAGATCAACTGCTCGACAAAGCCTCATAACTCCCTTTAATGATCTGTTAGGTGGTCGAGGTCCTTGTGGAATTGGCAGTATTTTCCACCCTTTGTACGACTATTTTTGCTTGCAGGGTCTAAAGAACGAGGAGCAGGCAAATCTGCTCGGTTCTTTAGCTTCTCAAAAAACTTACCTCTGCTGATTGTCAGTGGGGTGTGATCCCTCCATGGTTGGTTTACATACTTAGCAGATTTTTTCAGTGGTTGTTTGGTCGAGGTCTGGTACACCATATTGTCGTGTTTTGGCTTCCACTCTTTTCTTGAGGTTTCATCCGCATGGTTGGTGTACCATTTGGAGATACCATGGAAGTTTTCCTTTCCATTGTACCTTTTCTTCTCGAACATGGCACTACAAAAAAAAGTAGGTAGTTCGGACGAATCAAAGTTAACGGAATTTCCGTTACAAATACTAATAAGCAAAGTTAACGGAATTTGTAACGGAATTTTCGTTAACTTTGTTGTTTCCGTTACAAATACTAGATATCAAGATGGACTTATATATTGTAACGGATTTTTAGAGTATTTGTAACGGATATTCCGTTAAAAATAACAATTATTTAAAATATTTATTTCCCCCCTTTAACATTTCGTTTTCCCCAATATTATTTCCCTCATTTATTTTGTTGCCTCCAATATTATTCCCCAATATTCTTTCCCCAATCTCATTTTCCCCACATCCTCCAATCTCGCTTCCCCCTATCTCATTTCCTTCAATCTTGTTTTCCCCAATCTCCTTCTCAACAACCAGCGGCGATTCCAGTGTCACTTGGATTAGAAATTTGGTAACACTTCCTTCCAGAGGGGATTCCAGTGTCACTCGGCCAGTGTCAACTTGCCGCAGCAGTTGACGGAGGTTCTACCCTCTCGTTGTTCATTTTCCACAGCTACGTAGGTATGTCTATTCTTCCTGTCTCCAAATCTACTTTCTATTCTAAGTACGTTCTTAGATTTAGGTTGTTTTCATATGCTGATCGATTGTATAGTAAATGGTATTTAAAATACAATGTGGTCGGGGAGCCGATTCCTCCGGTCCCAACGCTGGTCTGTCATCTCTCTTCCGCAATTCTTTTCTTCATCCCTATCATCTTCGATGCCATATTCCTCCGCTGTTCTTCTAAATTCCAGTATCACCGATTTTGTTTGTTCTCGTTCTGTTTTTACTTCGTGTTAATCAAGATTATTAACAGGTGAGTAAGGATTGCAATACCTTCTTATCATGGCTGGAACAAAAGGCCGGGACAGAATTATCCTCGAAACTTTCAATTGGACACTCCACATGTGGCAGGTTTATTCTTCTCTTTGATGTGATCAATCAATCTTAGATCGAGTTATTTGTTATACCTTTTTTAGTACAAGGCGCGTTTGTTATATCTTTTTATCATCTTCCTTCGAGCTTGATTAATTGAATATTTGTTGAGAGTATATAACAAATATGCAGGTCATTATTTGCATCAGACTTCATTCGAGAGGGGGAATGTTTATTGAAAGTTCCTTACAGTGTTGTAAGGTTTCCTCAATGAAATTTAATAGTCATAAAATAATAAAATGATATTGTCTACTTCATAATTTTTCTTTCTCTATCTTGTAGCATCTAACACCAGATAAAATTATCCCCGCACTTGAATCTCTTCTTACTGCTGATGTTAGTAACATAGTGCGACTTGCTATTGTTCTCTTAGCTGAAAAGAAACTTGGTCAGGTACCATTAGTTTAGATTTTTACTTACTTTTTTACCTGGGAAATTCTTCCATTCATAACTATAAAGAGAATTATAGACACGATGACACATTTTTCTAGTGGTTTTCGTAAATCATTTGTTATAAATTGTCTAAAAACGTTTCAAGAGGAATTTTTTTTCATCCGTATATGGATATGTTGTGCCTACTGCCTACCATATATCTTCTTACTTGCTAGGTATGCTCTCCTTAGTTTGCTAGAATCAATAAAATCCAGCTTTCTAATTGAGAATTTTGCTTTATTATGATTATTAAAAATAAATGTATCATCGGGAATTCAGGTTATGATTTTACAAAGGCTACATACAATATGGGGAAATAATCTTGATTTATATGCCATAAATAATTAAATATATGTTGTTAGCAGTTTCTTATATTGAAAGAGTTTTACAATTATTTAGAGACAAGTAATGATGATCATTGGACGAAATTATTAGTTCATCATACATATAAAACAACATGGGCATCATATGTCAACAGTCTGCCACTCTGTGAGGATATGCATAATACAGTATGTTCTTTTTTTGTTTTTACAAATTAATGGTTGGTGTCGTATTTTTTTTACGAATTAATGGTTGGTAATCTAGTCAAATTTTAAATTCTTTATCCATCAAGTCATTCTTTTTAAAATTCAAATTTGCATTATAAGGATTTATTTTTCAAAGTTTCTATAATCTATATTCAAATTTTTATTACTAACTTTCAGATATTCTGGAGTAAAGATGAACTCGAGATGGTGCAGCCTAGTTCTGTGTACCGGGAAACATTTGACCAAAAAGTCTGCATAGAAAAGGAATTTTATGTTATTAGACATGTAAGTTGTTTTTCATAACCGTGGATTTTTTTGTAATCAGTATTGAAACAAATTAAAACGAAAAATGAACTAGGTACACTCCTCACACCTAAGCGAACTGAATTGTATACATCTAAATATCAAATGATTGATGAGATTTTGGACAATCTGTTTAGGTCTTTTATCATATAGAAAATATTGGGGATTCAGTGTTAAATAGGCAAATACTACGTTTTAGCACATTTCCTATTTTTCCATCAAATTCCTTCATTAAAAAATTTCATCTATACTAATATCATACACAGTTTGTTTTTTATTTTCACTTCATTATTTGATATTCAGGCTCTTGGACACTTTCCTCAAATATTTGGAACCTGTATATTGCTAGATTTCATGTATGCATATTCCATAGGTTTGGTTTTTGTCTTATCATTCTCTGTTTTCTTTAAATTATATCATTACAGTACTATATTAGTACATTTACGGTTTACCCACAAGATGCAGAAGCATTGAAGGAAGGTGATCAGTAATTCAGAATATGTAGTATTAATAATAAATGGTGCCAATTACAATGTCGGATATATCATTTAGATGTTATATGTTTTTTCCCAATGATTTCATTCTATCATTTCCATATACTGCCTTAATTGTTTTCTTCTTTATTTTGAAATCTTGCAGTCGGATCTCATGCATGGGGAACCTCTAAGAGTTTGTCCTTGGTAATGTTCTTACAGGATAATTTGTTCTGAGTGCTGAATTCTTATATTCATCTTATTTTACAGAGTGGCATGCCTCATTTTTGTTCATAGTTTGAACTTTGAACTAATAATTCATTTATGCTGAATAAATTCTAGATACCATTCTAGATATTCTATTTTTTTCAGATTTGTTGATGGCTAGTTTCAAATTTTCAAACTTCCAGATTTTCAAATTTCAAGACCTCCAAATCCGCGATTAAGGGTATGTTTCCTCATTGTCTTTTCTTAATCAAATTCAGAAAGTGATATTTCGCTTTGCTAGTCAATATTGTTTTGTCTATTTACTAACTCTTTTCTTTCTTCAATCAGTCTTTATCTCAATCTCAGAAGTGCCGTCCGGCGCACCAAATTTTCAGAAGAAATCATTTTCTTAGAAAGGGTAAATTTTTCCAGCAAGAATATTCATTTTCATTTGGAGCTCATATAGTTGATCGAATTGATTTTATGAGTTCCTTTTTTAATGCTTCGATGTTCCTTTTATTAATAAATTTATTTCAATGTTTCAAATAACTATTTAGCAGTGAAATATATTTTTCTTATATATTCTTTGTGAGTAATTTTTTTACTTTATTTATTTTTCTGTTTTTATTAATTTTAAATGCTGAATATTTTGTTATATTCACAGATTATAAATGGCACCCAAAAAAACATTGGTTAGTAAGAAACGACGATTTACACGAAGTTCTGTCGACCATGAAGAACCTACTTCAAGTATTCATGTTCCGACTGCTGAACCCGAAGTTCTGTCGACACGAAGTTCCATCCAAATAGTTCTTCCATGTTAGTTTTGTTGAATGCTAGTTTTGTCGAATGTTAGTTTTCTTGAATGCCAAATTTGTTGAATGTTTTTAATTGTATTGAATATTGAATGAATTTACAGGAATGGAATCAATATTATTGAATGAATTTATAAGATTTTGAATTGAATTTATAGGGATAATGAATTTATACTGCAATTGTGAATTATAAATGAATTTACAGGGTTTCTGGAATTTTTTTTTACTAAAAATATCATTTTTAACGGATTTTGTAACGGAATTTACTTTACAAATACAAAAAAAATTTGTAACGGATTTTTCGTTCCGTTGACTTTAGGTTGAAAGTATTTGTAACGGATTTTTGTAACGGATTTAAGTATTTGTAACGGACCAAAGTTAACGGAATTTCCATTAAAAATAGTATTTGTAACGGAAATTCCGTTAACTTTGCTCGTCCTAACTGTCTACTTTTTTTTATAGTGTGGATTTTTTAAATCTAGGCGTCTCAAGCTCCGCTAGCTTACTCTCATCCTCTTCTTCCACCTCAATGTACAATTAAGCTCTCTGGAAGAGTTGTGGTAAAGTCGCAGCCTTCTGGACCTTCAGACTTTCTACCAGTGGGGACTAGGGTATTAACCCTTTGATGTATCCCACAATGGCCATACTCGGGATCAAGTCGCTCACTTCTATCAGGCGTAGGGCCGTGAACTACGCCGGAAATCGCTCGAACACTCTAGTCACTCAGGCTCTTTCTGACGGGGTTCTCTCTGACTCCAAATAACTTAACCTCTAATGAGTGGTAGTGACCCCTATTTATAGGGTCCTAATGGAGTAATCTGGTCATTAGTGCTCTAAAAGCCTAACTGCTCAGATCCGGCCTGGGTCGACTTTGTGAGGTCGACTCCCTCGGGGTCGACTTGGCAGAAGTCGCCCGGTGGGGTCGACTTCCCCACAAAGTCGACTGGGGCTTCCCATTGCCTATATGGGTATTTCCACCCCTTCTGGGTTATATCAAACTGGTATCGTGGTCCAGTCTGAGATACTGTAACACCAGTACTCCTCCCTGATAAAGCATTGAATTTGCTACTAGGGGCTCGCAGTGGTGCGAGGAGGGTCGGAGGCTTTGGAGTCCACGGCGTGCGCTTTACGTCAAATCCCGTTGGAGAAGAATAGGCGATTTAGGTGTGGAAATCAGCGATTCTCTCTCCGGTATGCTCTAATTTGGTTGGAACTTGTGATCTACCTTGGAGTGACCCCTTGGGACCCCTTTTATAGAGTCGTGGGGGGAGCACCAAGGCGGGCATTGCGCTTGTGCCATAATTGTTACCATAACGGGGTGCATTAATGACCCATTATGGCATTGGCAAGCGACGAGTAATCGTCGATTTAGGGGCTAAATCGTCGAGTTTCCAGAGGCTAGATGAGCAATCTACCATACTGTCGATCTGAGCTCTAACTCGGCGATTTACACCTAAAGTCGGCGATTTGGTAGTCCAATCGCGATTTAGTGGTTAGCTCGGCGATTTGACGATGAACCTGTTCCGCACCGTGGAAGCCTTCCGGGGGTCCGACATATAGCGACCGAACCCTAGTCTCTATTGAAGGGCGTTTCCGGGAGGCTCTAGGGGACTGCTTCCTGGTTGGTGTTATCTGATTGTTAGGTCCTGCACCACCAGCACTCCCCCCTCCCTTGCTTCCGATGGTAGGGGTTCTTATTATGTTGTTACCAGGGTTCCCCCCTGCACTAACAGGATGCCCATTCTTGTGTTTGCGAGGTTGGACACATGACTTACATTTTTTGGGGCGCCCCTCCCCCCTTTCTCCCCCTTCCAGTACCTCTTTTGAGTAGCTGAAGTGCCTGAGCTGCTTTCCGTGCGAACTTGTTCTTGACCCTATAGTCTTTTTCCACCTAAAAGTTTAACTGAGCCTCCTCGGGTTTCTTTTTCCTTTATTTTTTACTTCCTTAGGCCAGAGATATTTCTTACACCCCCCTGGCTTGGTGACTGTCCAGAGGTATTTCTTCTTACACCCCCCTGGTTTGGTGTCTCTCCAGAGGTATTTCTTACACCCCCAGTCTCGGTGTCTGTCCAGAGGTATTTTTTCTTACACCCCTCTGGCTTGGTGACTGTCTGTCCAGAGGTATTTCTTCTTATACCCCCTATCTTGGTGTCTTTCTGTCCAGAGGTATTTCTTCTTACACCCTCCTGTCTTGGTGTCTATCTGTGCAGAGGTATTTCTTCTTACACCCCCTGTCTTGGTGTCTGTCTGTCCTGAAATATTTCTTCTTACACTCCCTGTCTTGATGTCTATCTATCCAGAGGTATTTCTTCTTACACCCCCTGTCTTGGTGTCTTTCAGTCCAGAGGTATTTCTTCTTACACCCCCCTATCTTGGTGTCTATCTGTCCAGAGGTATTTCTTCTTACACCCCCTGTCTTGGTGTATTTCTGTCCAGAGGTATTTCTTCTTACACCCCCCTGGCAGGGTGACTGTCCAGAGGTATTTCTTACACCCCCTGGATGGATGACTATCCAGACTTATTTCTTACACCCCCTGGCTGGATGACTGTCCAGAGGTATTTCTTACACCCCCTGGCTGGGTGACTATCCTGCTCGACTTATTGGCCTCGACTTTTTTAACTCGACTTGTTCTGCTCGACTTTTGGTTTGACCTTCTATAGTCATCTTCCTGTTCCCCTATAAATACGTATCTTGCTCCTCAACTTTTCTCAAACATGGCTCTTCTAGTGAGTCTCTTTGCTGACTTTGTTCAGGGAGAGATCGAGGAGCTTAAGAGAATTTTGGGTTTTTTTAATCCTCGTGCATCTGCCTTGGATCTTCCCGCTCTCCGCCAAGCTATTTTGGAGCGGCAGGGCGTTGCAGTGGCTGCTCGTGAAACCTTGTTTGCGGAGTGGCCTGCTGGGGATCTTTCCCTTGGGGAGCCTATTGTGGCAGTGAGATGTGGTGGTCGTCGGAAGCGCTCCCATCATGTTTGATCTCCTATGGCCGATATCCCTAGGCGTATTCGCCATCATATCGATTTTAGACTAGGGAGTTGTATTGATGTGTTTTTGTTGACTTGATGATGAAAAAATATCGAGTTCTGCTTTCTTCTTCTTTTTTATGTTGACTTGGTCAAAATGTCGAGCCGTATTTTTGGGAATGACGAGCTTTCGTGCTCGACGTTTGTTGAAATCTCGTATTGTGACCTCCAGATTCTAAGTCGGATGTCGAGTCATTTTTCTCAAATGTCAAGCTTTTGATGACTTACTATTTCTGCAATCTCGCGCTAAGATCTTCAACCTTTGGGTCCTGATGTCGAGCCACATTTTCAAATGTCGAGCCTTCGACCATCGACCGCTTTTGGAATCTCGCGCTGTAATTTTTCACCTCCGGGTTCAGATATTGAGCCAAATTCCTAAATGTCGAGCCTTCGATCATCGACCGTTGTTGGACTTTTGTGCTGTAATTTTCCACCTCTAAATTCAGATGTCGAGCCACATTTCTAAATGTTGAGCCTTCCAGCATCGAACGCTTTTGGAATCTCATGTTGTAATTTTCCACCTCAGGGTCCAGATGTCGATCCGCATTCCTAAATGCCGAGCCTTCGATCATTGACCGTTGTTGGATCTGTAATGTCGAGTAGGTGAGACTACGAATGTCGGGCGCTGGGTTCTGATGTCTAGCCAGGCGTTGGGCTGGGGTGTCCTGGGCCTGGTCTGGGCCTGACTTCGAGCCCTTTGGGCCCCTCTCGACTTCCCTTCTATAAATAGCCGAGGGGAGGGGAGATTCATTTCCTTATTACTCTCCTTCCTCCTTCTCGAGTTCCTCGCCGCTCTACTCGTGCTTTCCGTGTTGCTCGAGTTCCCAGTGTAAGGGTTCGTCTTACACTAGGGAAACGGGTTGACTTCCCTAAGACGACTTCTCGGAGTCGAGTTTTCTGAAGTCGTCCTACCCATTTTCGGTTCGACTTCTTGGGGTTGGCCTTTTCGGGTCGACTTCTTGGGGTCGACTTTTTAGGGTCGATTTTTTCTTTCTTTATTTGACTTCTTAAAAATGTTGATCTGACCCACTAATTTTTGCAGATGTCTTCTGGCAAGGATAAAGCTCGTCCTACTGAGAAATCTCGTGTTGAGCGAGCTAAAGAAAATGTGGGAGATGCTACTCACCACTCGATCCCTACGGCTGAAGGTGGTTCTATCACCATTGACGCCTATGGGTCTTGGTGAGACATGCCTGATTACGTTAGTCAATCCCAGCAACACCCTTCAACAAGGACTAGGGTTTCGTCGCTATATGCCGGACCCCCGAAAGGCTTCCACGGTGCGGAACAAGGTTCATCGTTAAATCGCCGAGTTAACCTGTAAATCGCGATTGGGCTACCAAATCGTCGACTTTAGTGGTATATCGCCGAGTTAGGACCCAGATCGGCAGTATGGTAGACTGCACATCTCGCCCCTCGAAACTCGATGAACTTACCACTAATAGACGATTCCATACCTGAATCGTCGATTTACGACCGTTACTCGTCGTCCGCCTGCGTCATAATGGGTCATTAATTCGCCCTATTATGGAAACAGGCGTGATGTCCGTCGTTGAGTGCGCCCCTCGAGTCCCTATAAAAAGGGTCCTAAGGGATCACTCAAAGACAACAACATAAGCTTGACCACAACTAGAGCATACTGGAGAGAGAATCGCCGATTTCCACACCTAAATCGCCTATTCTTCTCCGACGAGATTTGACGTAGAGCGCGCGTCGTGGACTCCAGAGCCTCCGACCCTCCTCGCAACATCGTGAAATTCCTGGTAGCAGATTCAGTGCTTCATCAGCTGGCGCCGTCTGTGGGAATACCGAACCACCGGTATCCTGTCGTAATCGCGAATTTTTTTGCAAAGTCCGGCTTGATCTCTCCCGGAGGTATCGCTGACATTGTCAACTAAATCGCCGATTTAGATCAAAAGTACCTTATTCTTGTCTGAAGCTTCGGTTGGATTTCTCCAGAAATCGCCGACTTCACCCTGAGAATCGTTGATCCGGAATATCGGGAATATCGTCTGCTAGCTAAGAGTGTTGTCTACGATTCTGTTCAAAAAAGATCCAAATGTCAAAATCGCCGAATTAGATCCTTAAATCGCCGATTTTCTTTGTTTTTTTGAGAAAGCTCGGTCAAGTCATCCCTTTGCTTTGGAACTACCCCGCTTTTGTTGCAATGGCTATCGAAAAGCAAAAGCACAATTACCCTCTGAGAAGCAAGGGTAAAATGCCAGAAATACCTGAGATGGAACAGGGCGAGCCTTCTCGGCCAAAGAGGCCCGATGAAGCTCAACCTGACCAGCCCTCTCAGGCACATTCGGTTCCTCCATACTTCGAGGAACATATGAAACCAAAAGACCCACCCACTTTGGAAGAGAGGTTGTTCAACTTCATGGACAACATGGAGAGGAGAATGAGCAACCTCGAGAAAACGAGGAGTCAAAAGACTACCATTTGCGAAAAAGTGGATGAATCTGGGTCTATTTATTCTCCATCTGTGGAGAAAACTAAACAAGGTTCCCATCTTAGGACAAAGACAGGACCCACTAAAAGTCGCTCCGAAAGGACTCTTACCACACGGTTCGTGGAGGATCACCGTCGGAAGCTGGTCGACGAACCAATCGCCGCCAGCCCAACCGAGTTCTTGAAAAATAAAAGTGCTCCTTTTTACGAGGACCTTTTGAAGGCATCCTTTCCACCAACCTGGCAGGTACCCAGGATCGAGACGTATAATGGTTCGACTGATCCACAAGATCACATCAATCTCTACCTCAACATCATGGAACTCCAAACCACCGATAATGGGCTTTTGTGCCGAGCCTTCCCAGGCACTCTCAAGGGCAACACTTATCGGTGGTTTTTTGGTCTACCGGCTGGCTCAATCAGCAGCTTCTCAGACCTTTCATCGAAGTTCATCGCCCAACACGTGGGGATGATCAGAATAAAGCACAGTGCCAATGCACTACTAGCACTGCGGCGGAAGGATATGTCTCTTCGGGATTACACGATTAAGTTCACTTCAATGATGACAGAAGTGAACGACTTAATCCTGAGTCTAGCCATAGAGGGATACATCAGAGGGTTTGGTGAGACATGCCTGATTACGGCAGTCACTCCCAGCAACGCCTTTCATCAAGGACTAGGGTTCCGTCGCTTTGGCCGGACCCCCGGAGAGCTCCCACGGTGCGGAACACGTTCATAGTCCAGATCGCCGAGTTAGCCCGTAAGTCGCCGGTTGGACTACCAAGTCGCTGACATTCGGGATAAGTCGCCGAGTAAGGGTCAAGATCGGCAGTATGGTATAATGCACATCTCGTCCCTGGAAAATCGGCGAGTTAGCCCTAAATAGGCGACTTCCATACCTAAATCGCCGACTTACGACCGTTACTCGCCGTCAGCCAACGTCATAAATGTTACCATATATGACCATAGGCGCGATGTCCGCCTTTGATTGCGCCCTCCGAGACCCTATAAAAAGGGTCCCAAGGGGACACTCAAAGACACAACATAAGTTCCACTCTCACCAGAGCATCACTAAGAAACTCGGCGACTTTCACTAGAATCGCCTAGTTTCTACTTGCAGGTATTTGACGTAGAATGCGCGTCGTGGACTCCAGAGCCTCCGGCATCACCTCGCACCACCGCGAGCCCTGGTAGCAGATTCAGTGCTTCATCAGCTGGCACCGTTTGTGGGACTACCGAACCACCGGTATCCCGTCATAATCGCGATTTTTTTTGCAAAATCCGGTTTGAGCTCTCCTAGAGGGTTCGCCGAGTTTGTGAAATAAGTCGCCAAGTTAGATCGTCCGATTCTCGGTCTAGGTCCGATTTAACCTTAAATCGCCGACTTAACCTTGAGAATCGCCCGATCCGGAATATCGTCTGCTAGCTAAGAGTGTTGTCCACGACTTTGTTCGAAAAACACCTCGAAATCTAAAGTCGTCGAGTTTTCCCCTAACTCGCCGACTTACTTTTTGTTTTTCCGAACAAGCTCAGTTAGGTCACCTCCCCGCTTTGGTACTTCTCCGCTTTTGTTTTCATGGCCATTATCGAAAAACAAAAGCACTCTTACGCCACAAGAAGTAAGGATAAAATGCCAGCAACTGAGCTGGAGCAGGGCGAGAAATCCCGACCAAAGGGACCCAGCAATGCTCGACCTGATCAAACAAACTCAGTTCCTCCACACGTCGAGGAACACATAGTGCCCAAGGCTCCACCCACCTTGGAGGAAAGGTTGTTCAATTTTATGGACAACATAGAAAGAAGAATGACTAACCTCGAGCAAGCGAGGAGTCAAAGGACCACCCCCATCCGTGAAAAAGCGGATGAATCTGGGTCCATCTACTCTCCATCTGCGGAGAAAACCAAACAGAGTTCCCGTCTTAAAACGGGACTCAGTAAGAATCGCTCCGAAAGGACTCTTACCACTCGGTTTGTAGAGAATCTTCGTCGGAAAATGGCCACCGACCCAGCTGTCGGCAATCCGCACGAGATCCTAAGGATCAAAAGTGCTCCTCTTCGCGAGGACCTTTTAAGGGGATCTTTCCCACCTACCTGGCGGGTACCCAGGATTGAAGCGTATGGCGGTTCAAGTGATCCACAAGATCACGTGAACCTCTACCTTAACATCCTGGAACCGCAAACCATCGATGATGGGCTGTTGTGTCAGGCATTCCCCGACACTCTCAAGGGTAGTGCTTATCGATGGTTCTCCGGTCTGCCAGCTAGCTCAATCACCAGCTTCGTAGACCTCTCATCCAAGTTCATCGCCCAACATATGGGGATGATAAGGATTAAACACAGTGCTAACACACTTCTGGCACTTCGACAGGATAAGCTGTCTCTGCGGGATTATACGATCAAGTTCACAACAATGATGACAGAAGTGAATAATCTAATCCCAAGTGTGGCCATAGCGGGATACATCAGAGGATTGGTCCCCTACTCCCCTCTGGCCCAGAATCTGACTCTCCAGAAGATGGACTCTCTACCCGACCTCTTCCAACGCTCTCAATTGTACATTGAAGTGAAAGAGGAGGATGAGAACAAGTTAGCTGAACTTGGGACTCCTAGCTTTAAGAAACCTAAGTTTGAGAGGAAGGGGTACAGTGGAAACAACAATTTCCACGACACCTCTAACAGGTATACCAACAACAGGGCTGAAACTTCCAAAAAAGGATGGAAGCCTAGGCACGATAACAAGGTGTACCAAACCTCAACCAGCCAACCGCCAAAGGGTGCAACTCCACTGTGAAAAAGAAACACCCCGCTTACAATAAGCAAGGGCGAGCTGTTTGAGAAGTTAAAGAACCGAGCAGATCTACCTGCCCCTCGTTCTTTAGACCCTGCAAGCAAAGATGGCCGCACGCAAACTGGGAAATACTGCAAATTTCACAAGGATTGCGGCCACCTAACAGACCATTGCAGGGAATTCTCGTCTTTTGTCGAGCAGTTGATCTCAAAGGGAGAACTTGGCAACTTCGTCAAGAGATCCCGAGGACGGGATAATTGCAAATCTGACCCAAAGGGGAAGCGTCCACGCTCTCCTTCGCCAGATAGCGACAACAGCGAGAACTGCCAACGGAAGACCATCAATATGATATTTGGTGGTGGATCCGTTGGCCAAAATAGAGGATATGCCCGAAAGGTGCTGATGTCACAATCAACACCTCGAGACAACGGAAAACGGGTCCGCGAGGAGAAGTCAATATACTTCTTCGAAGAGGACCTGACGATGTCCTGCAACCTCACGAGGACCCACTCGTGATCCAAGCAGACATCGGTCCCGATTCCCAAGTCGAGAGGATGATTGTCGACAACGGCAGCTCTGCGGATATCCTTTATATGGACACTTTTACCAGGATGGGCCTTAAAAGGGAGGAACTATCTCCCTGCAAGGAAGCCATCTAAAGTTTCACTAACATCGCCGCCCCAGTGGCCGGTGTTATTGATTTGAAAGTCTCCATCGGTTCCAAGCGAGGCAGGGCTAGCCGAACGTGTCATTTTATAGTAGTGGAAGTAGAATCCACTTTTCATGGCATATTCGGACGCCCCTTCATCCACGGAATCCAAGCAGTCCCGTCTTCTTATCACCAATGCATTCGATACCCAGTAAATGGGTTCGTTGCAACTGTCAAAGGATCACAAAAGGATTCTAGACAGGGGTATAAGAAGGCAACCCAGCTGACAAGGCTTAACAACCTGCTCGTCCATGCCCCACCTGACATTGAGGAGAGGGAAAAATTACAACCTGTGGACGAGACTGAGGTATATCAGCTGGAAGGGGGACAAGTGGCATTATGGAAGGGGCTACCCCCTGCCTTAAGAGCCAGGCTTGTGACTGTCCTGAAGGAGCACAAGGACAGGTTCGTTTGGGAGGGTGAGGTACCGACACAGATTGCGCGTCAGATCGTGACGCACAAACTTAACGTCGACTCATCCATTCCAGCTCGACGCCAGAAACGTCGAGTACTCACTTCTGACAGGCGGGAGGCAGCCAATGAGGAAATATCGAAACTCCTAAATGCAGGGCACATTCGGGAGGTTCGATACCCGACTTGGTTGGCTAACCCCGTCCTTGTCAAGAAGCCCAATGGCAAGTGGCGCATGTGTATTGATTTCACTGATCTCAATAAAGCATGCCCCAAGGACAGTTACCCGTTGCCATCTATCGATGAACTAGTCGATGGAGCATCTGGTAACGAGCTCCTCTCTATGATGGATGCCCACTCAGGATACAACCAAATCCTGATGCATGAGCCTGATGAGGAAAAAACATCCTTCATCATGGACTCAGGGACATTCTGTTACAGAGTAATGCCATTCAGCTTAAGGAATGCTGGGGTTACAATCCAACGCTTGATGGACATGGTTTTCGCAAACCAGATTGGGCGCAACGTTTCCGCTTACGTCGATGACATCCTAGTCAAGTCGTCAAGCATGGAAAAACACCCTGATGATCTGAGAGAAACCCTTGATACATTAATGCAATACGGAATGAAGCTCAACTCAGCCAAGTGCGCATTTGGAATCAAGGAAGGCAAGTTCCTTGGTTTCTATGTAGGTCAGCACGGGATCAAACTTAATCCCGACAAAATCCAAGCTATCCTTGATATGGAATCCCCCCGCACAATCAGAGAAGTACAAAGGTTGAACGGTCGAGTTAACGCACTCAGTCGTTTTATATCACAAACGGCTGACAAGTGTAAACCGTTCTTCCAATTACTGAAAACTGCGGCTAAGGGTAGTATCACTTGGACACCAGAGTGCGAGGAGGCATTTGCAAAATTAAAAGCGCATATGTCCTCACTCCCCATGCTGACATCGCCCAAAGAGGGAGAGGACCTGTACTTATACATAGCGGCCTCAGAAGAAGCCGTGAGTGCGGTCCTCATTGCGCAGAGGGACAAGGACCAGGTCCCTATATACTACCACTCGAGGCGACTACAAGGTGCTGAACTACGGTACTCCCCTATCGAGAAGATCGTATTTGCAGTGATCCATGCTTGTCGTCGCTTTCGAGCTTACTTCTTAGCGCACACGATTGTGGTACTAACATCGTGTCCTTTGCACCGTCTACTTCACAAACCCGACATTTCTGGGAGGTTGACCAAATGGGCGATCGAACTCAGTGAATTCGACTTAGACTTCCGACCAGCCACTGCCATCAAGGGGCAAGCTGTGGCAGACTTCATTGTCGAACTCACACAACCCAATCTGACTCAACCTTGGGTTGTAGAAGTGGACGGCTCGGGTTGCAGCACAGGCTCGGGTATCGGAGTGAAAATCCATAGCCCGGATGGAAAAAAACTACGAACACTCGGTACGACTTCACTTCCCGGCTTTTAACAACGTCACGGAATATGAAGCGGTCATACACGGCCTGAAGCTATTAAGAACTCTCGGCGCTGAGAATGTCACGCTCCGCACTGACTCCCAGCTCGTAGCTCGGCAAACCACTGGTGAATTCGCTTGCAAGGAACCACAAATAACCAAATACGTGAAGGTGATGGTAGCGCTTACCAAGCAGTTCGCCGAGTTCAAAATCGAGCAAATCCCTCGAATCCAAAATTCACCCGCCAACGCTTTAGCACGTTTAGCGTCAGCCTGGGAGGGAGGGCAGCGCGAAATTTTAGTGGACTCTATACTCCAGCCTACATGCCAAGTATTGGCTGTTACCTCCAACCCTCAAGAGGATTGGAGGCAACCAATACTGGCATTCATTCAGAATGGAGTACTTCCTAACAATAAAGGGGAGGCCAAAAAGTTGAAACATAAGGCAGCGAAATATTGTGATATCGGAGGGGTGCTTTACAAAAAGTCCTTCGATAGCTCGCTGCTACGCTGTTTGGCCAAACCCGATACAGATAGGGTTATTCATGAAGTATATGAGGGCTCGTGCAGACTCCATGAGGGAGGAAGAGCACTGGCCTTCAAAATCATAAGGCTAGGATACTATTGACCCACTCTAAGGTTGGAAGCTCGCACTTACGTCCGCAAGTGCCGAGCATGTCAGCTGCACAACCCCATGCAGCAGAAACCATCCACGGACATGACTCCGATTATGAGTTCAATCCCGTTCGCAAGGTGGGGACTGGATATCGTAGGACCATTCCGCCCTCAACATCCCAGGCTCGTTTCATCTTTGTAGCAGTAGATTACTTTACAAAGTGGGTCGAGGCTCAGGCTGTAGCGAAAATCACTCAGGCTTCTCACGTATCCAATCCCCAGGCTTCGTCAGAAGTAGCTGGGTAGCCTTAGCTCGCCCCTCTTCATCGACAAACAGACCCGGATAATCAAAATTAGTCCGGAAGGGGGCAAACTCTGATACCGACCTCGAGCTCGACCCAGTCTCAAAGGTGCCACGAGGACAAGATCCTTCGGCCTTCCTCATCCGAATCAGTTTGGCACCGCGCAATCTCACAACCAAATGAGGAAGCACCGCTTCACGGTAGAGATGCACAGCCTTCTTCTTCTTGATAGGATTGCCGGAAGGGTCTTCCGACTTCATGTAGTGTGTCACATCAGAAAAGGTGAAATCCTCACGCTGACATAAAGCGAAAGGAACTCCTTGACCACATTGGAAAGAAGCAAGAGCTGAAGAAATTTTCTTTACGCATTTCAATTCCGCCTTGCTCAGAGCGCAAGGAACATCCAGATGTACGCGGCGAGCATTGGCCCAATTCTCTCGACTCCCGCGTACGAACATCGAGTCTATAAAAAAGAACTCACTCTTCCACTGCGGCCCATAGTTAGTGGGGAGTTCTACAATCAGTTCACGCCCGCTGAACTGCTTCGCCAACCCCAACCGACCAGATTCGGAAGCGGGAGCCTTGACAAACTTAAAAAACCAGAAAAATAAGGCAGCGGTTGCAGGGATATTTAGACTCCAAAAGATGTTGGAGAACCCTCTCAAATATACAAAAAACGCTGCCTGCATCTGTGACAGCGACACGCCCCCTTGTAGTAACACTTTGCTCATCAATATGGGGATGGGCAGCATGGATAAGTGTCTGAAGTAGAGTCGGGGAATGGCTTGGAACCCCGCAGGAGGAAGGTTCGCGGGTTGATATTGCGACCCCCAAAATCGCAAGTGCCCAGAAATGCATATCCCCCGCAGAATTTCTCGGGCTTCGAGCGCAGATGTAACAGAAAATGGATGCGCGGTCTCAGTCTGCGGCACAAAAGGTGCATTCAGGGAAACTTCATCAAAAGATCTCTCGCTCGTGTCGCTCAGGGGTAGCAGCCTAATTTCACCACCCGGCAAGGTTTCACAATGAGCATAGCTGGTGTGGTTCTCCACTCCCTCATAGAATGGAAGGTTAACATGGTCTCCATCCTTGTCCACTTCCGTGGGAGGAGGAGGTGTCTGGGATCCCTCAGCTGGATCAGGGCGGCGTCGGCTTTGGCCTCGGTCCAGCTCCAGTTCCTGATCATAATTAAAGGGCTCAGGAACCCGTACACCCTCCGCAAAGGGGAAGTGTTTCTTTCCTCTACCCCCCATCCCATGAGTGGGAGGAATGGGGGTACTACTTTCGTCAACAGCATGAGAAGAGTTCTTCGCATATTTCGGATGTTTTCTTTTTCTTCTCTTACTAGGCCTCTTAGATTCTTCAGTCGGCCTCCTTCCCAGGTCAGTCAACCCCTCAGTGCGGGTGACCGAAACATCAGGTGCCACCACCTGAAGGGGTACAATTTCTTCAGCATTAACCCCCGAGTTTTGGGTCAATGTCGGCGATTTAGGTTCCAAGCTCGCCGATAATTGAGTAGAACTCGTCGATCCCATTTTAATAACTCGGCGAGGCCTCTTAAAGATGGGGACACCCCCCTTAGGAGCAAGAGTCGGGAGAATCTCGCCCATCTTTACAGAAGGCTCTGCTACGACCAGAGCCATGGAGTCACACTCCGAACTCGCCGACTTCTTGTTAGAACTCGACGAGTGTTCGGGAGTGAGCCCGAGTAACTCGCGGGCCGTAGCACAGTACTTAGCGTTCGACAGTGCATCGACAGCCGGAATCTCCGACCCACCACGCGCAGGCGAGGGGATCAGAGACTCGACGGTGTTGAGCACCGCCGCTAAGCTCTCATCTATGTCGGTGTTCAAAATGTCATCGACCAGAGCTTCGGTCTCCGATATGGTAAGTCTAGGGAGTGACGGTTGGTCTGCCATATGTCGGCGAGATAGGAAGAGACTCGGTGACTTAGCGAAGGATTAGGTTTTAGGCGATTTGGGGAAAGTGATGTGCGGATTAAAATAATCGATTCACTATTTATAGACCCTGGACAAATTGCAAAAATCCCTCGGAAAATCTAGAAATTACGCGAAGGAAAATCGCTAATTGATTCCCAAATCCACAAGACTCGGCGAGCTCCTCGCAAACTCACGGGATACGAAGGAGAAACTTCCATATTTGGAAAATTTGCAAATATTTCTCAAGATCCCAAGGATTTTCTATGAAATCCGCCAGCTCATATTAAGAGTCGCCGAGTTTATAAGAAATTCGCCGATTTAGGTCAGCAAACCTCTAGGTTTCTCACAGAACAACCCCGATGCTAAGTCGCCGAGTTAATACATTAAGTCGCCGACTTAGGATATCACATAGTATCTTAGGGGAGGAGTATCACAAGCTCCCTTCAGCAAACAAAAGGAGAGCATCACAAGCTCTCCCGACATTTCTATCGCTTCGGGTGGAGATTGTCATATTTCAGGGGGGGAGTATCACAAGCTCTCCAGATATTTCTATCGCTTCGGCTAGAGATCGTCGAATTTGAGGGGGGGAGTATCACAAGCTCTCCAGACATTTCTATCGCTTCGGTTAGAGATCGTCGAATTTCAAGGGGGAGTATCACAAGCTTTCCCGACTTTTCTGTCGCTCCGGTCGGAAATTGTCAAATTTCGAGGGGGAGTATCACAAGCTCTCCCGACATTTCTGTCGCTCCGGCCAGAAATCGTCATATTTCAAGGGGGAGTATCACAAGCTCTCCCGACACTTCTGTCGCTCTGGCCGGAAGTTGTCAAATATGAGCACGGTAAATCTGTCGCTTTGGCCAGATTTACCAAGGATTGGTTCGAGCAAAAGGAGAATATCACGAGAGGTAAAATCGCACGGTAAGTTAAATTAGTCAATAATAATATGCGTTTCAGACTGATCTAGTTGTTTTGCAGAATGTTTTCTTTTTTGCAGGTATTATTCTGTCGCTTCGGCCAGAATGTTTTCTTTTTTGCAGGTATTATTCTGTCGCTTCGGCCAGAATCAGACTCTGATAGTGAGTCAATCTATCTTGCCTCTTTTGCCTTGATAGACTAGAGATCATTCTATCGCTTTGGCCTTAATGATCTCAACCCGTCTTGTCGCTTTAAGCCTTGAAAGGGTAACCGTCGTTGCGGACATTAAAGTCGCTCTTGATCAGGGTGGACTATAAACATTAGTTCTATCGCTTCGGCTAGAACTCGGTTCTATCGCTTCGGCCTGAATCAGATTCCGTCTCTTCGGCCGGAATTAATCTTGTCGCTTCGGCCTTGATAAACACAGTGCAGTCGCCCTTGATCAGGGTTAGACTATAAACAGGGAGTTTCCGTTGGCCTGGAACTCGATTCTGTCGGTTTGACCCTACAGAGTCAATCCATTCTTGTCGCTTAGCCCATAATGGATACGGAATCAGTACGTCACTGTGGGCGGAATGATTCGATCTCATCTTGTCGCTTCGGCCTTGGTGCGGATCACACACTGAACCTTGGTTGGGGGGGTACTGGCGATACACGCATAAATCTTATGCTCTCTTCAGGGGGGAGTACTGGTGAGACATGCCTGATTACAGCAGTCACTCCCAGCAACGCCTTTCAACAAGGACTAGGGTTCCGTCGCTTTGGACGGACCCCCGGAGAGCTCCCACGGTACGGAACACGTTCATCGTCCAGATCGCCGAGTTAGCCCGTAAGTCGTCGGTTGGACTACCAAGTCGTCGACATTAGGGATAAGTCGCCGAGTTAGGGCCAAGATCGGCAGTATGGTAGACTGCACATCTCGCCCCTGAAAACTCGACGAGTTAGCCCTAAATAAGCGACTTCCATACCTGAATCGCCGACTTACGACCGTTACTCGCCGCCAGCAAACGTCATAAATGTTACCATATATGACCATAGGCGCGATGTCCGCCTTTGATTGAGCCCTCTGAGACCCTATAAAAAGGGTCCCAAGGGGACACTCAAAGACACAGCACAAGTTCCACTCTCACCGAGCATCACTAAGAAACTCGGCGGCTTTCACTAGAATCGCCTAGTTTCTACTTGCAGGTATTTGACGTAGAGCACGCGTCGTGGATTCCAGAGCCTCCGACATCACCTCGCACCACCGCGAGCCCTGGTAGCAGATTCAGTGCTTCATCAGAGTTAATACCCTTCTCCCCATTGGCTGAAAATCTAAAGCTTCAAAAATTGGAGACCTTACCAGTCCTCTTCCATAGAGCTCAATTGTACATTGAGGTGGAAGAAGAGGATTAAAATAAGCTAGCGGAGCTTGAGACCACTGGCTTTAAGAAGTCCATGTTCGAGAGGAAGAGGTACAATAGAAAAGACAATTTTTGCGACACCTCTAAAAGGTACACCGACAATGCGGCTGAAGCTTTCAAAAAGGAGTGGAAGCTGAAATACGATAATAAAGTGTATCAGACCTCGACCAAACAGTCACCAAAGAACTCTGCTAAGGGTACAACCCAACTATGAAGGGACTATACCCCACTGACAATCAGCAGGGGCGAACTGTTTGAAAAGCTAAAGAACCGAGTGGATCTGCCCGCTCCTCGTTCTTTAGACCCTACAACCAAGGGTAGTTTTTACAAAGTGGAAAATACTGCAAATTCCACAAGGACCACGGCCACCTAATGGACCATTGCAGGGAGTTCTCGGGTTTTATCGAGCAACTAATCTCGAAGGGAGAACTTGGCAACTTCGTCAAGGGACCCTAAGGACGAGACACTTAGAAATCTGACCCGAAGAAGAATCGTCCATGCTCTCCTTCGCCATATAGCGAGAACCGCCAACGGAAAACCATCAATATGATATTTGGTGGTGGCTCCGTTGGCCAAAACAGGGGATGCGCCTGAAAGGTGTTGATGTCACAATCAACACCTCAAGACAACGGAAGGCAGGTCCGTGAAGAGAATTCAATATACTTCTCTGAAAAGGACCTGGATGATGTTCTGCAACCTCACGAGGATCCACTCGTGATCCAAGCAGACATCGGTCCCAATTTCCGAGTCGAGAGGATGATTGTTTACAGCGACAGGTCTGTGGACATCTGACACATTTAGGAAGTTCGATATCCAACTTGGCTAGTTAACCCCGTCCTTCTCAAGAAATCCAATGACAAGTGGCACATGTGCATTGATTTCATTGATCTCAATAAAGCATGCCACAAGGACAGTTACCCGTTGCCATCTATTGACGAACTAGTCGATGGAGCATTTGGTAACAAGCTCCTCTCTATGATGGATGCCCACTCAGGATATAACCAGATCCTGATGAACGAGCCTGATGAGGTAAAATATCTTTCATCATGGACTCTGGGACATTCTATTACAGAGTGATGCCATTCGGTTTGAGGAATGTTGGGGCTATATTCCAATACTTAATGGACAAGGTTTTCGCAGACCAGATCGGGTGCAATGTTTCCGCTTACGTTGATGACATCCTAATCAAATCGTCAAACGTAGAAAAACACCCTGATGATCTGAGAGAAATCCTTGATACATTGGAATAATATGGAACGAAGCTCAACCCGGCTAAGTGTGCATTCGGAATCAAGGAAGGCAAGTTCCTTGGTTTCTATATAGGTCAGCACGGGATTAAACCTAATCCCGACAAAATCCAACAATTCTTGATATGGAAGCCCCCCGCACAATCAGAGAAGTACAAATGCTGAACGGTCAAATCAATGCACTCAGTCGTTTCATATCGCAAACGGCCGACAAGTGTAAACCATTCTTCCAATTACTAAAAACTGCGGCCAAGGGTAGTATCACTTGGACACCGGAATGCGAGGATGCATTTACTAAGTTAAAAGCACATATGTCTTGGCTACCAATGCAAACATCACCTAAGGATATGGAGGACCTGTACTTATACATAGTGGCTTCAGAAGAAGCCGTAAGTGCAGTCCTTATCGCGCAAAGGGACAAGAATCAGGTCCCTATCTATTACCACTCGAGGCGACTGCAAGGTGCAGAAATACGTTATTCTTCGATTGAGAAAATCGTATATACTGTGATCTACGCTTGTCGTCGCTTTCGAGCATACTTCTTAGCACACACGATTGTAGTCTTGACATCGTGTCTCTTACGCCGTCTACTTCAAAAACCTGATATCTCGGGAAGGTTAACAAAATAGGCAATCGAGCTTTGTGAGTTTGACTCTGATTTCCGACCAGCCACTGCTATCAAAGGGCATGCTGTAGTGGACTTCATCGTTGAGCTCACACCTTCAAACTTAACCGAACCTTGAATTGTGGAAGTAGACGGGTCAAGTTGCAGCAGAGGCTCAGGTATCGAAGTGAAAATCCATAGTCCGGATGGAAAAAACTACGAACACTCGGTACGACTTTACTTCCCGACATCCAACAATATCGCGGAATACGAAGTAGTTATACACGGCCTAAAGCTGCTGAGTACTCCCAGCTCATAGCTTGGCAAACCACTGGTGAGTTCACCTACAAAGAATCACAAATCACTAAATATGTGGAAGCAATGGTGGCACTCACAAAACAGTTCGCCGAGTTCAAAATCAAGCAGATCCTTCGAATTCAAAACACACCCGCTGATGCTCTAGCACGTCTAGCTTCGGCTTGGAAGGGAGAACAACGCAAAATTCTAGAGGACTCTATACTCCAGCCCACATGCCAAGTATTGAGCATCACTTCCGATCCTCATGAAGATTGGAGACAACAAATACTAATATTCATTCAAATTGGGGTACATCCTAATGACAAGGGTGAGGCCAAAAAATTAAAACATAAGGCAGCCAAATATTACGACGTCGGAGGGGTGCTTTACAAAAAGTCCTTCGACAGCCTGCTGCTGCGTTGTTTGGCCGAGCTAGTTACGGATAGGGTTATCCAGGAAGTACATGAAGGCTCGTGCGGACTCCACGAGGGAGGAAGAGCACTAGCCTTCAAAATCATACGGCTGACGTATTATTGGCCCACCCTAAGATTGGAAACTCGCATTTACGTCAACAAGTGTCGAGCATGTCAGCTGCACAGCCTAATGCAACAGAAACCATCCGCGGACAAGACTCCGATCTTGAGCAAGATCCCGTTCGCAAGGTGGGTACTGGACATAGTAGACCATTCCCACCCTCAATATCTCAGGCTCGATTTATCTTTGTAGCAGTAGGCTACTTTACAAAGTGGGTCGAAGCCCAAACTGTAGCAAATATCACTTAAGAAGCGGCAATCAAATTCATGTACCGCTTCATAGTCTGTCGATTCGGAATTCCCCAACACATTGTCACGGACAATGGCACACAGTTCACTAGGGGAAAATTTTCAAGAATGTGCGAGGACCTGTGCACAAAACTCCACTTCGCTTCCCTTTATCGACTTCAGGCAAACGGGCAAGTTGACGTAACCAACAAGGCCATCGCACAAGGATTGAAAAAAAAAATCGAATCGGTAAAAGAGGCTTGGGCAGACAAGTTGTGCGAGATCCTATGGGCATATTGCACAACAAGTAAAAACCCCACGGGCAACACCCCCTTCGCTATGACCTATGGAGTGGAGGCCCTCGTGCCAATCGAGATGAGTATATCTACATACAAAGTCTCAAAGTACGACGAGCAAACTAATGACCAAAACCTAGAAACAAAGCTAGAGTTAAGGGAGAAAACCCGTGATGAGTCGAACCTGCAAAACGAATCGTACAAGGCCAGCGTATCAAGATACCACAATCGCCAAGTACGAAAAAAGGTATTTCTGCCAGGAACTCTCGTCAAATGGAAGGCTAGCATAACAGAGAGGAACAGACCAATAAATAAGTTGTCGTCCTACTTCGAGGGACCCTAAATCGTCAAAGAAGAGATACGGCTAGTCATTCATCGCTTGCGGCGACAAGATGGGACAATGGTTCCAAACACCTGGCACGCGGACAACATGCAACAATACTACGCTTAGTATTCGTCTTTGTATTTCTTAGGTCCTCTTAGTATGTATGTTAGTATTAGTTACAAAATAGAATAGTTAGTTTTTATTTTGTAAGATGTTTTCAGAAAGTCAATCAAAAGTACTCTTAGTCCAACATGATGAGCTCGTTAGGTATTGTAATTAGGAGTTTGCGACACTTTTCCACTACCCTAACGTTACCCTGATTTTAAGATCTATTCTGTCGCTGCGGCCTCAATAGATCAACGATCATTTCGTCGCTATGGCCTCAATGATCACTTCCCATCTTATTTCTATGGCCTTGATGCAGACCAAGAGTCACTCCGTCGCTACGGCCGGAGTCGAACTACACTTTAAGGGTTTAAATATAGGGTTAGTTTAAACAAATCCAATTTACGGCAGGTAAGCCTAAAGTTGCGATTCCAACCCTAATTTGCGACACACGTGCGCAAATTAGAACTCAACAAGTATTTACGATTCTAGTCTAAAAATTTCAAATATCTACGATAGCTTTTGTAGAATTTTATAACGATTTATCATTCAAATTATTTTTGAACTCTAAGTTAGTTTGGAAGTATAAATCATTTGTGAGTTTAACCGACGACTGAACTACGATTCGTACGATCAAGCTTACGTCTAGAGAAGCTAAGCGAGGGTTAGCAGAGTCTAACTTACGTTCAGAGTAGCTAAGTTACGACTTGTGAATCTAGTTTTGAGCCTAGGTTAAAATTTAAAAATATTTATATGAAAAATTAACTAGGAAAAGCAAAAATATTTCATTGATAGGTTATAAAAAGAGATTACAAAAGATACTAAAAATCAATACAGAATATCTAAGCATGTCTAGTTTTCTTTGGCCTTCTTCTTGAGCTCGTCAAGAACCTCTTTATACTTAGAGACCTCCTCAGGATTCTCCGAGACCCATGCCAATATATCATAAATGTAGTTAGTCGGCAGGCTTGGGAACATGGAAGGACCAAAATAGTTAATGTCTTTAAGTTGATCAGATTGATAGCTGTTATCAAACTTCAAGTCCTCCACCAACTCATAGGAAGAGTGCAGATCTTCCTTGACTTTCTTCAACTCCTCGGAAGATTGAGGGTTGATCCTTCAACTTTTGCTCAGCTTCAGAAAGTTTCGCGCGAAGTTCCTCATTGAGAAAGTGTAAGGAAAGAGAACTCCCGATCTCCAGATCCAGCTGAACTTTCAGATCTTAGGATGCTTTCTGAGCTATGGCCTCAGCAGCATCACGCACTTTACGTATAGCAAAGATCTCCTCAACATATTCTTCGATCTCTTTCTTTTGACCTGCAATGATTTAATCCCTCTTGGGAATAACATTAGTCATCGAGTTCGCCTCTTTCTTCACATTCAGATACTTCGAGTGAAGAGCGTTATATTTTTCCTGAGCTCGAAGGGAATCATTGAATAACTGCATCCCAGGCATTCGACACATAGGCACCCTGCAAAAACCAAAATCAGTTAGCAAAAAGAAACGTAAACACAAAAATATTTCAAAAACACGTCACTTACGACAATCATAATCTACTCAAGTTGATTCTTGAGCCATGCTACACCCTTGGCCCGCAGAAGTTGTGTGGCCCTTGCTCGCACCTCAGGAGCCGCATGAAGACCAGGGAAGTCAAATGCGGGTAGGAAAGGTGTGACCTCGGGCACTGGTCGTTGCGATCGGGAGATCGAGCCTACCTCAAAAGTACTCCAAGGCTTTTCTTCTTCTTTCTTCTGCAACTCAATCAGTTTTGCATTCCTCGCACGAACTGCCAGATGAGGAAGCATTGCATCGCAATTGAAGTGCCCTCCTTTCTTTTTCGGCACGATCTTGCCTTCAGAATTCATGGGACGTAGAAACCCATAAACATCTTCAAAGGAGAAATCCTCTCTCTGACAGAGAGCATAAAGAACTCCTTTGCCACATCCATTGTCGGAAAGAGCATCAGTAATCTTCGCCACATTTTTCATTTCCGCTGTCGATAGCTCATGCGGAACATCCAAATATAAGAGGTGGGGATCATTCCAATTCTCCCGTTTTCCGGAAACAAATTCGGAGTTAATGAAAAAGAACTCCTTCTTCCACAGCGCCGCATAGTTCTAGGGGTAATCACTCACAAGGTCCCGGTCGTGAAATCTCTTCGATAACTCGACACAGCCAGACTCAGACTTTAGAGTTTTCTGAATCTTGAAATACTAGAAGAATAGATTTGCAGTTACGGGAATATTCAAGATCCAGCAGATATTGATGAACCCCCTTAAAATACGAAGAATGCAGCTTGAAACTGCGAGAGGGACACCCAACACGCGAGCAAAATCTCGCTCATCAAAGTAGGTATCGGAAGCATGCGAAAGTGTTTGAAATATAGTTTTGGGATTGCTTGGAATTCCGCCAGTGGCACATTTAAGGATTGGTGTCGCGACCCCCAGAATCACAAGTGCCCGGTTATTCTTGTCCCTCAGAGCAACTCCCCGCATGATAGGCAGACATGATAGAGGAGAGTGCATCGGTGCGTCCTCAGGCATGCGAGGGCGATTCAATGAAACTTCGTTAAAACAACCCTCGTTGGTACGGTTGTAAGGTAGAACGCGAATTTCGCCGTCGGGCCGGGTCTCGCAATGAGCAAACCCCGTGGGGTTCACAACTCCATAAAAAGGTAGGTTATCGTCCTTGTCACGACCAGCATCAAGTTCAGTGGGTTGAGGAGGAGACCTCGCTCCCTTAGAAGGATCGCGATGGGCATTGCCCCCGCCGACAGATTGAGTCGCGCCGCCAGAATCAATTCCTCTTCATAATCAATGTGTTGAAGACTATGAAGAGGTTCTTCCTCAGATGGAAGGTACACTTTTCCCATTCCATGGCCCTTACGAGTTCTTTTCTTTTTTCTCTTCTTCTTGCCGGTATTATCATCATCGGCACGTTTCCTCTTACTCGATTCCAGTCTAGAGGTATTGACCCCCTCGGCATTGATAATCAGGGAGTCGGGATTTGCATCAACGACTTGGATTGGTTCGTCAGTCACTGCCTCATCTAAAGTCACCGATTTAGAGGTCAGAATCGTCGATTTATATCTGATAATCGACGATTCTGGGTCAGCACCTCGACGACCCTTGCCAGTCTTCCCAAATTTCATGGACGCTGGAGGCCCCCTAGAAATCAACGATTTTTTAGGCAATTTTTCAGGAGGGGACCCAGCTATCTCACCTATTTCTAATCCAGGCTCGGCCACCGGTTGAGCCGTAGGGGCCTTCTCCGATATCGTAGATTTCTGCTAAGAAATCGACGGTTTTTCAATAGTAGACCTGAGCAGCTCAGACACGGTGTCGCGAGTATTCAAGTCCGATGGCGACTGGATAGTCAGATCCGTCGATCCCAGCCCGAGATGAGGGGAACCCCCATGGCGCCGGCGAAGGAAGGAAGATTCAATGACCTCTAAAGTTGCAGATAGACCCAGATCTGTGTCGTTGCCCAACAATTCGTCGACCATCTCCGCAGTAGACAAAGGAGTAGAAGGGTCGGCCATTCTCGATGAGAATCGACGATTTAGAAGAGAATCGACGATTTAATTTGGGGGTTTTGGAAAGGGTTTTAGGCGATTTCTCCAGAGAAGTAATGAGAGTGAAGTGAAGATTAAAATAATCTCACTCCTATTTATAGCCTTTGGAAAAATTGCAAAACCACCCCCAAAAAATCCAGAAAATACGCAAAGGAGAATCGTTGATTGATCTCCAAATCCTTCAAATCAAGCCAAAATCGACGATTTTCAGCGATTTTCACGGGATAGGGAAGATAAGTTTCCATATTTGGGAAATTTGCAAATATTCCCTAAGATCCCATGGATCTTCTAAAAAGATCTGTCAAAGATCGTCGATTTTACAAGAAAATCGTCAATCTTGGTGGGTAAATTGAAAAACTACCCACAACGTCACCTTGAGGCTAAGGTCGTCGATTTAGAACATTAGATCGTTGACCCAGGGTAGAACACACTATCCTTAAGGGGGAGTATCACAAACTCTCCTCAACACTTCTGTCGCTCCGGCCGGAAGTCGTTACGTCTCGAGGGGGAGTATCACAACCTCTCCCCGACGCTTCGGCCAGAAGTCGTCACGCTTCGGGGGGGAGTATCACAAGCTCTCCCCAACGCTTCTGTCGCTTTGGCCAGAAGTCGTCATGCTTCAGGGGGGAGTATCACAAGCTCTCCCCGACGCTTCTGTCGCTTTGGCCAGAAGTCGTCACAATTCGGGAGGAGTATCACAAATTCCCTCCGACACTTCTGTCGCTTCGGCCAGAAGTTGGCACATTTTATGCAGGTACTTAAGGGGAGAGTATCACAAACTCTCCCGACGCTTCTATCGCTCCGGTCGGAAGTTGTCAAATTTGAACACGATAAATTTGTTGCTTCGACTAGATTTATCGAGGATTTATTGAGTAAAAGGAGGAGTAACACGAAAAGTAACTTCGCACGATAAGTTGAATAAGTCAAAAAAATATGCGTTTTAGACTGACGTATTTGTTTTGCTGGATGTTTTCTGTTTTGCAGGTATGATTATCGCTTTGACCTCGATAGATTAAAGATCATTTTATTGCTTTGGCCTTAATGATCTCAACCCATCATTCCGCTTATTCGCATTGATGGGTTAGCCGTCATTGCGGACATAAAGTCGCTCCTGATCATAGTTGACTATAAACATTAGTTCTATCGCTTTAGCTAGAAATAGATTATGTTGCTTTGGCCAGAATCGGATCTATTTTATCACTTTTGCCTTAATAGATTAAGGTCCATTTTTTCGCTTTGGCCTTAATAATTCTCTCATCTTGTCGCTTTGGCCTTGATTGCACAGCAAAAGTCGCTCTTGATCAGGGTTGGACTATAAACACGTAGTTATGTTGGCCTAGAACTAGATTCTGTCGCTTCGGCCAGAATCAATCCATTTTGTTGCTTTGGCTTTAATGGATACTGAATCATTGTGTCACTGTGGCCCCAATAATTCGATCCCATCTTGTCGCATTGGCCTTTATGCGGATCACACACACAACCTTGCTTGGGGGGGGATACTGGCGATACACGCATGTTTCTTGTGCTCTCTTCAGAGGGGAGTACTGGTGAGATATGTCTGATTATGGTAGTCACTCCCAGCAACGCTCTTCAACAAGGACTAGGGTTTCGTCGTTATATGCCGAACCCCCAGAAGGTTTCCACGGTGTGGAATAAGTTCATCGTTAAATCGTCGAGTTAAACCGTAAATCGCGATTGGACTACCAAATCGCCGACTTTAGTGGTGAATCGTCGAATTAGGGTCTAGATCGACAGTATGGTAGACTGTACATCTGGTCCCTCGAAACACGACGATTTTGCCCCTAAATCGACGATTCCATACCTGAATCGTCGATTTACGACCGTTACTCGTCGCCTGCCTACGCCATAATGAGCCATAAATGCGCCCTATTATAGTAGCCGGCGCGATGCACGCCGCCGAGTGTGCCCCCAAGACCCTATAAAAAGGGTCTCAAGGGGTCACTCTAAGGCAAAATATAAATTCCAACCACACTAATGCATACCAGAGAGAATTGCCGAATTTCACATCTAAATTGCCTATTCTCCTCTGACAGGATTTGACGTAGAACACCCGTCGTAGACTCCAGAGCCTTCGGCCCTCCTCGCAACCCCGCGAGCCTCCTGGTAGCAGATTCAGTGTCTCATCAGATACCTTATTGTTTTAAGAGGGAGATATCATGCATGATCCACTTCTTTTAAATTGAATATTATGGGTCAATAATTCAAGGGGAGCGTGCTCATAATGGTAAAATAAAATATTGACTAAACATGAATTAAAACATAAATGCCATCGGCAAAGGAGGAGAATGTAGAATCAAAATTGTCGACATAGGATTAGATGTTTAAAACATGTTATTTTAAACCCTAATTATAATCTTAATCTATAAGGTGAAATTAGTCAAGATTAGACCTAACTCCAGTTAATAATTAAATCATTTGTGTCTAAAATTTAAATAATTGCATCTCTTACCTTGAATATTATTATAATTATCTTTAACACTTAATTCAAGGTATAATATTCCAAGGGGACAAAACACTATTCACGTTGAAATTATTCAAGGGGACAAAACACTATTTGATAAATAGATGGGTACCAAGACAAGCTTTGGACTTAAGTGAGAAATCAATGAGCCATCCATTGAAGATCGAAGGGTGGACATCTAGTGACCAAGGTTATAAATAGATGGGTACCCCATCCCCCCCATTATCGTTCACCACACCTCAAGCAATCTAAAGAGCTTTCACTCCACATTTTGAGTTCTCCAAAAGTATTCTTACTTCCAAGCTTCAAAGCTTCCAAAAGTTCTCAAGTGTTCTAGCTTTCAAAAGCTTCAAAAGCTCTCCAACTTCTTCTAATCCACTTATTTATCTTAACAAGTAAAAAGTATTGTTTACTTAATATTTCACTCCTCTAATCATCTCTTGTGTGTGTCCACTTTGGTTGAGAGGTTTGTTTGCAATATCACCAAAGTGTGAGAGAAGGTTTTTGAGTTCAACGATAAAGTTTTAAGTTTGGTTCTATAGACTTTCCTGGAAAACTCTTCGGTCGAATCTAACTTGAAAGATTTCTAGGTTTTTAAGAGGTCCTTGATATTCTAAGGTCTAACCTACCCGCAAAGGTTAAGAGGTTTTTAAAAGTTTCTTTGATACTCTAAGGTGTGAGTCTATCCGTAAAAGACTGGTTCCTAAGCGAAGTTAGCCATAAACGTAGAGAGTTTTTTAAGAGATTCCTTGATACTCTAAGGTGTAAGTCTACCCGTAAAAGACTGGTTCGAAAGCGAATTTAGACTTAAAGCTTAAAGAGGTTTTTAAGAGTTTCCTTGATAATCTAAGATTTTGCCATAATTAACCTTTAGGCTAGTGAACTCCGATAGTTGTCGGGAATGGATTAGCTCTTGTTTGGGTGAACCAGTATAAATTCTCTTGTGTTGCTCATTGTTAAACTTAGTATCTATCTATTATCTAAAACAACTAAACAACACTTAAATTAAAAGAATCCCTCTTCTAGTTATCTGGTAAAAAATAAAGGATGACTACTTTCCGCAGATCCCTTATCTAGTTATCTGGTCAACTCTCTGAGGTTAAATTTATCAGTTAAATTTCTATCCAATCATCTGTTCAATCTTCATTTATCTATTATATTTCCAGTTATCTAGTCAAGTTATTTAACTCATAAATATTACTGTCGTTCAACCCCTTGTTTATTTAAGTGTTTATAAGTAATTTCGCATTTAACCTATGAAAATCGAAAAGAGGCTATTAACCCCCCTTATAGCCTCGGATCACGATCCAATATATTGTACCGACCAAAGCCATAAAAGGAAAAGAAATAGCAGAGTTCATTGCCGAACTACACCTGATCCCTGAGAAAGTATCCCTAACCGAACCGGCCCCATGGAAAATTTATGTGGACGGGTTCTCGGCTACGACCGGATGCGGAGCAGGCATTGTCTTACGTTCCCTGATGGGAGAGAGATTAGATCACGTGATCCACTTCGAATTTCCAGCCACCATCAACGCCACAGAATACGAAGCCGTAATCTCATGTGAAAAATTAGCAGGAGCACTGAGAGCTAAGAAAATAGTAATTTACACGGACTCTGGGTTGGTGGCAAATCAGATCCTGAGGAAGTTTCTGTCACAGGAAGATTCCATGGTCGCGTACGTAGGGGTCGCCCAGACCACCCTAAAAAGTTTCGCAGCATGAAAAATCATGCACGTCGGCGGGAAAGATAATACGAAGGTCGACGCCCTAGCGTGACTAGGGACTACAGCTTGCCCAAGAGAAGGGCGTTTGGTTAAGGTAGAAACACAAGAGAACCCAGCGGCCCAACCGATTTACATGGTAAACGAAGTCACAACGGCTCCAGACTGGAGAGATCCCATTGAAAAGTACATCAATAGTGGAGTAGTTCCCTAGGACCCGATGGAAGAAAGGAAACTGCGGGCCCAGACAGCCTGGTTCCTAGTAGTCGGTGGCGAATTGTACAAGCGATTAGTTTAGGAGTTGGTCCAACTACAAGTATGCATACTCCGTAACGAAGGGAAGGAAATTGCAACACGTATCCACAAGGGTTCCAACAGAGCACATCCAGGGGGAAATCCCTAGCCAGACAAATAGCCAGATAGGGATACTACTAGCCAGAAGTACACCAAGATGCCAAGGAGGAGGCCTGATGGTACGATAATTGTTTGTGTCATGTAAATATCCAGCGGCTCCCATCTAGCGAGATCCAGATGTTCATAACACTGGTCCCCTTTGCAAGGTAGGTTATTGACATAGTCGGACCCTTCCCACGGGTACCTAGGTGGCGGAAGTACCTATTTGTAACCATCGACTACTTTACAAAGTGGGGGGAGGCAGAGCCAATAGACAATATAATAGAGAAGAGTGTGGTGCAGTTTGCGTTCCGCAGCATAATATGCCGTTTCGGTGTTCCCATGCAAATAATCACTAACAATGGGATACAATTCGTTTGAAAAAAACTCAGGAAATTCTATGAATAGAATGGAATAAGACTAACATTTGCCCCCAGTGTATCAAACTCAAGAAATTATCTACGAAGTGGGAAGACCCATACATATTTAAGGTAGAAGTCCGACCCAGAGTATTTCGCCTAATGTACGAGGATGGAAAGCCGATGGAAAGAACTTGGCACACAGACAAACTCTCCAAGTATTGTCAGGTGGAACATGTAAGGGGATCCGGACCCCTCCAAAATCATCAAAATAAAAAAGGAGGGCCTAGGTAATAGGTTCCAAAAGAATCGCTCGGATCCCTAGGACAACCAAAGAGAGATCAGGCGCTAAGTGAAGCACCCAGAAAAAAATCGGGGATAGGTTTCAAAAGAACTTCTCGGACACCCAGAAAAAGATAAAGGTGGGATAGGTTCAAAAGGGAACCGTTCAGATCCCTAGGAAGTCCAAGCAGGCACATAATTCAAAGAACCCACTCGAATCCCTAACAAAGCAAATTAGTGGATAGGATCTAAAGAAACCACCCGAACACCCAGGCGAATCAAAACAAAAATATAAATGCTAAACATACAACAAAGTTCAAACATAAGCATAAAAAAAAGTAACAAAGTGTTAATCCAGGCCAGAGACCCGAGCAAGAGAATAGATAAAAATAACATCAACAACGCAAGAAAACAACAAAAGTCATCATAGAGCAGCAAGCCAGGTAGGCGAACAGTCAGGAATTTCAAAAGCTTTCTTAGTCTTCTACTGCTCTTCGTTCAAAGGAACGGTCTTATTCTTCAACTCAGGGTGGGCGAGATCAATCATGTCACGCTCGTGCCGCATGCCCTTCACGAAGCGGGCGTCAAGTTCAATCTGGTGTTTTCTCCTTCAGCTGATTAGCACGTTCCTGGAAGTAGGCCTCGGATTCGTCCATAGCATTCTGAGCCGCATCCCGCTGCTCCTTGAACATGTGCCACTAAATCAGAACCAGTCCCGCTCGGTCTGGGCTAAAATCATAGCAATGACCAGCTCCCGAATCCACAAAGTCAGATCCCCACCTCATGTCCAGTCCCAGGCCTTCCGCAACCACACTTTATCAACAACCATATGCTGGACGGCCTTATGATAGGAATCTTCGCACTCAACAACATCATCAGTAGTGTTCAACCGGTCAAACTCGGGATCACGCTCCACCCAGTGATGGTGCTCCATACGTGGGCAGCATACCACTGGGGAAGAGCTCATCATGCACGAGTTGGGAGTTGATCAGTGTATGGAAGTGGAACTGGCCCATCTCATTAGGATGCATGGTCGACAGTCCAGAGGGAGAGAAAACCACAGCAGTTTCATCGTCGACAGGAGGGAGCGCTGACTGGGTGTAGTTCAATGCCTCGCCCTCGTTCCGGAGCCTTTTTTGTTAGATTAGAGGGCCGATTGCGATTCTGGGGCTGCATTACAAAGCCGTAAGATGGAGAAACCCTCGTCATCCGAGGAACCTAAGAAGGAAAAAATAAAATTACAAAAGATAGCAAAAATAAACTTACTTAC
>LFYR01000215.1:351964-366600 GCA_001185155.1 Zostera marina | reverse complement strand
GCTCACCTCTGTCATCATTGAGGTGAACTTGATTGTGTAATCCCTTAACGACAGCTTGTTCTGTCGTAGTGCCAGCAGTGCGTTGGTACTGTGTTTGATCCTAATCATCCCCACGTGTTGGGCGATGAATTTGGATGAAAGGTCCGTGAAGCTGGAGATTGATCCAGCTGGCAGACCAGAGAACCACCGATAGGCACTGCCCTTGAGGGTGCCGGGGAACGCCCGGCACAACAGCGCGTTATCGGTGGTTTGCGGTTCCAAGACACTAAGGTAGAGGTTGATGTGATCTCTTGGATCACCCGAACCATCATACGCTTCTATCCTTGGTACCCGCCAAGTTTGTGGGAATGATACCTTCAAAAGGTCCTCTCGAAAAGGAGCACTTTTGATCCTCAGAAATTCCATCGGACCGCTGGCAGCTGGATTGGCTGCTAACTTCCGACGAAGATCTTCCACAAACCGAGTTGTAAGAGTCTTTTCAGTATGACTCTTGTTAGGTCCAACCTTTGATTTGGAAGGTTGTGGACCATCCTTTTTCTCCCCAGATGGAGAATTATGAGAGGCCGATTTACCCGCTCCTTCGCGGGCAATGGTCCTCTAACTCCTCGCTTTTTCGAGGTTGTTCATCCTTTGCTCCATGTTCTCCATGAATTTGGACAACCTCTCCTCTAAAGCGGGAGAAACTGATGTTTGAGGGCGCCGACTGACTTGAGGCTCCTCAGGCCCTTCTGGCCTGTTTTCTTGAGGAGGGTCAGTTTGGGCCCCGCCAGCTATCATCGAGGATTTTCCTTTATTGCCCCTCAGATGATAGTCGTGCCTTTACCTTTCAGAAGTCATTGTAGACAAAAGCGTGCTCCAACTAGAGAGCAAGTGCTTGCTAGAACTAGCCCGAGAGAAAGAACCAGGTGGAGTCGGCGATTCACTATGGGAGTCGGCGATTCACAAAGGTGGAATCGGCGACAGACACTAGTGGAATCGGTGACTGCTTTAGGTTGCTCTTCTTTCGAGTTTGGCCGTGGACAGCACTCTGATCTAGCAGAATAACCCGCAATCGGCGATTCACTAGGTGGAATCGGCGATTGCCTGCGTGAATCGGAGATTCCTTGACACAAAGTTAGCGACTCACCCTAAGGGAATCGAGCTAAGCTTTGCGAAGAAAATTTCGCGATTACAACGGGATATCGTGGTTCGATAGTCCCACAGACGGCGCCAGCTGATGAAGCACGGAATCTGCTACCAGTGGGCTCGCGGGGTGGCGAGATGAGCCGGAGGCTGTGGAGTCCACGACGCGCGCTCTACGTCAAACACCTGCAGAAGAGGAGGGGAATCGGCGACTCACGTGGGAGTAGGCGATTCGGGCTCCTTGGATGCTCTAGTGTGGAGTGTGTGTGGTCAAGTTGAGAGTGGAGGACACCCCTAGGACCCCTTTTATAGGGTCCTAGAGGCGTTTCCACTCAATAGAGTGGGGCCCACCTCATTATGGTGTCCTATTGAAGGGTGCCATAATGGGGTGGGTCCGCCCGCGTAACGTCTGGGAGTCGGCGACTCCCACACCTGAGTCGCCGATCCAGGAGTGGAGTCGCCGATTCCTTGGAGGCCAAGTCCTCGGTCTACCAGACCCGAGATCCCTGGCTGGAATCGGTGACTCACCCTTGGAGTCGGCGACTTGGTAGTCCCAGTCGGCGACTCCCAAGTGTTAACTTGGGCTCTTGACGTAGACACGTGCTCCGCACCGTGGAAGCCTTTTCGGGGGTCCGGCATATAGCGACGGAACCCTATTCCTTGTTTGAAGGGCGTTGCTGGGAGTGACTGACGTAATCAGGCATGTCTCACCAAAAAAATCATGCACGTCGGCGGGAAAGATAATAAGAAGGTTGACGCCCTAGCGTGACTAGGGACTACAGCTTGCCCAAGGGGAGGACATTTGGTTAAGGTAGAAACACAAGAGAACCCAGTGGCCTAACCGATTTACATGGTAAACGAAGTCACAACGGCTCCAGACTGGAGAGATCCCATTAAAAAGTACATCAATAGTGGAGCAGTGCCCCAGGACCCGATGGAAGAAAGGAAACTGCAGGCCCAGACAGCCTGGTTCCTAGTAGTCGGTGGGGAATTATATAAGCGATTAGTTTAGGAGTTGGTCCAACTACAAGTATGCATACTCCGTAACGAAGGGAATGAAATTGCAACAAGTATCCACAAGGGTTCCAACAGAGCACATCAGGGGGGAAATCCCTAGCCAAACAAATCGCCAGATAGGGATACTACTAGCCAGAAGTACACCAAGATGCCAAGGAGGAGGCCTGATGGTACGATAATTGTTTGTGTCATGCAAATATCCAGCGGCTCCCATCTAGCGAGATCCAGATGTTCATAACACTGGTCCCCTTTGCAAGGTAGGTTATTGACATAGTCGGACCCTTCCCACGGGTACCTAGGTGGCGGAAGTACCTATTTGTAACCATCGACTACTTTACAAAGTGGGGGGAGGCAGAGCCAATAGACAATATAATAGAGAAGAGTGTGGTACAGTTTGCGTTCCGCAGCATAATATGCCGTTTCGGTGTTCCTATGCTAATAATCACTAACAATGGGATACAATTCGTTGGAAAAAAACTCAGGAAATTCTATGAATAGAATGGAATAAGACTAACATTTTCCCCCCAGTGTATCAAACTCAACAAATTATCTACGAAGTGGGAAGACCCATACATATTTAAGGTAGAAGTCCGACCCAGAGTATTTCGCCTAATGTACGAGGATGGAAAGCCGATGGAAAGAACTTGGCACACGGACAAACTCTCCAAGTATTGCCAGGTGGAACATGTAAGGGGATCCGGACCCCTCCAAAATCATCAAAATAAAAAAGGAGGGCCTAGGTGATAGGTTCCAAAAGAATCGCTCGGATCCCTAGGACAACCAAAGAGAGATCAGGCGCTAAGTGAAGCACCCAGAAAAAAATCGGGGATAGGTTTCAAAAGAACTTCTCGGACACCTACAAAAAGATAAAAGTGGGATAGGTTCAAAAGGGAACCGTTCAGATCCCTAGGAAGTCCAAGCAGGCACAGAATTCAAAGAAACCGCTCGAATCCCTAACAAAGCAAATCAGTGGATAGGATCTAAAGAAACTACCCGAACACCCAGGCGAATCAAAACAAAAATATAAAAGCTAAACATACAACAAAGTTCAAACATAAGCATAAAAAAAAGTAACAAAGTGTTAACCCAGCCCAAGAGGAAAGAAAAAAATAACATCAACAACGCAAGAAAACAACAAAAGTCATCATAGAGCAGCAAGCTAGACAGGCGAACAGTCAGGAAATTCAAAAGCTTTCTTAGTCTTCTACTGCTCTTCGTTCAAAGAAACGGTCTTATTCTTCAACTCAGGGTGGGCGAGATCAATCATGTCACACTCGTGCCGCATGCCCTTCACGAAGCAGGCGTCAAGTTCGATCTGGTGTTTTCTCCTTCAGCTGATTAGCACGTTCCTGGAAGTAGGCCTCGGATTCGTCCATAGCATTCTGAGCCGCATCCCGCTGCTCCTTGAACATGTGCCGCTAAATCAGAACCAGTCCCGCTCGGTCTGGGCTAAAATCATAGCAATGACCAGCTCCCGAATCCACAAAGTCAGATCCCCACCTCATATCCAGTCCCAGGCCTTCCGTAACCACACTTTATCAACAACCATATGCTGGACGGCCTTATGATAGGACTCTTCGCACTCAACAACATCATCAGTAGTGTTCAACCGGTCAAACTCGGGATCACGCTCCACCCAGTGATGGTGCTCCATACGTGAGCAGCATACCACTGGGGAAGAGCTCATCATGCACGAGTTGGGAGTTGATCAGTGTATGGAAGTGGAACTGGCCCATCTCATCAGGATGCAGGGTCGGCAGTCCAGAGGGAGAGAAAACCACAGCAGTTTCATCGTCGACAGGAGGGAGCGCTGGCTGGGTGTAGTTCGATGCCTCGCCCTCGTTCCGGAGCCTTTTTTGTTAGATTAGAGGGCCGATTGCGATTCTGGGGCTGCATTACAAAGCCGTAAGATGGAGAAGCCCTCGTCATCCGAGGAACCTGAGAAGGAAAAAATAAAATTACAAAAGATAGCAAAAATAAACTTACTTACCAGAAGAAGAAGGGGAAGAGTGTAACACCGAAGGCCCTCCCCAAACAGTAAAATGGTTGGTTCCCGTCTGCAGAGCCGGGATAAGCACATCCTCTTTGGCCGCATACATGCATAAGGACAAGTACAGAGCGTGGTCCTCTTTGGAAAGAAGCTCCGGAGACAGAGCATGACCGTCCCCTCGGTTGATCACGCGGGTGGACGCTAGTTGTTGGGCACTCCAATCATCCCCAGGGCGTCGAGGGTGAAAAAAGAGTATCGATCTTTCCACTTATGGGTTCGATTCTTCAGGCTCTAAAGCAAACACTGTCCTGGACACACGGAAACCGTAACGCTGTCCCCTTTTCAAGCAAGGCGGAAGAAGAATACAAACATAAATATCGTCGGAATGCTCCACTCCAAAGAGTGACACAGTTCTGCAAAGGCAAGAACCTTATCAAAAGTTGAGAAAGGGAGATGTCGGTGAAATGAAGAAACTCCAACACAAAGAGGAAAGCTGGAATAAGCATCTTCATTTCAATATAGGAAGAGTAAACGGTGGTAAAGCTGTCAGGCGACGAATCAATTGTTTGACGACGAGGCAAAAAATGGATTTGTCGACATCCAGAAGAGCTCATGGTGAAGAAAGGGTTGTGCCTAGTAGGCATAGCTTCAAAGTCGATGGCGTCGATGTATGCACGGGTGGCCATTGGAAAACGGAAGTCGGAGGTAGAATTGAAGGTTAAAGGAATAGGAAAGATTTTAAAAATGTGAAGTGAAGTAGGAGCAAAGAGGTATTTATAGAGGAAGAAAGAGCGGAAAATATTTTTTCAAGAAAAAGTAAAGAGAATATACCTGAGGAGCCGAGGCTGCGGTGGGGTCCCCGATCCATGAGGAGGACCGGGATACCACTCAATCAACCCAGGCAGAAACAATTAAGACCACAGACCCGACCCAATATAACAAATGAACATATTAGACCGCGCCCCTGACAAGTTAAGGTCCATGGGAAAAGATATTTTCAATAACCCACCAAGGTCCCATTCAGCGGAAGCCCAACCACCCGCAGAGTCAAAAGTTTCAGGAACAAGGGAATAACGAAGTTGCATAAAAAAATGATATATTACAGTAGGGGGCGTGTCCAACACAAAGATTGCAGAAAGAAGTAAATAAAGAAAACAAGTAGGAAGCACAACAATGAGAGACTAGAAGTCGGAGAGTGCCCTAGGTAAAAGGCCACAAAGATCGCCGATGAAGCACGTGTTCTGCTACCAGGGGTCTCGCGGGGTTGCGAGATGAGCCGGAGGCATTGGAGTCCACGACGCACGCTCTACGTCAATGTACCTGCAGAGAGGAGGGGAATCGGCTACTCAGCAAGGGAGTCGGCGATTCGGGCTCCTAAGTGTTCTCTGGTTGGAGTGCGTGTCAAGTGTGTTTGGAGAGTATGAGATGATGAATGAGGACCCCCCAAGGGCCTCTTTTATAGGGTCCTTGGGGGGTTTCTCATTCATTGCCCGTAGGGCCCACTCCATTATGGTGCCATTATGGCACGGGCCAAGTCAAGTAACGGTTGGGAGTCGGCGACTCATGTGTGGGAGTCGGCGACTCAGGGTGAAGCTATCGATTCCCCATGAGCCAGGTTGGCAGTCTACCAGAACTGGCCAACGAGGCCTGGAATCGGTTGCTCACCTCTGGAGTCGGCGACTTGGTAGTCCCAGTCGTCGATTCCCAGTGTTTACTTGAATACTTGACGTAGACACTTGCCCGTAACCGTGGAGCTCTCCGGGGGTCCAGCATAAAGCGACGGAACCCTAGTCCTTGTTGAAGGGCGTTGTTGGGAGTGATTGACGTAATCAGGCATGTCTCACCAATCGTCAAGTGGCCCAACATTTTATGTAGTGGTGCGGGTCAGCTATAGACAGTTCAAACAACGCACGCTGAGATCGACGTCGACGATCCCGATGCCTCCGTGCTGGAATGGGGGAACCATGGACGGGACGTAAACATTCCGGGGGAAGGACTACAGGAGGGACATGAGCCTCCAACTTTCTGGTCCGAAGCAAGAGCGGCGAGCCCTCTAGGTGACGGCAGAACAACACGATTTCCACAACCCCATCAAGAGGGAATCGGCGTCAGCCTATCGATGAGAAGCCAATCGACGGTGCATGGAAAGAAGCAGGGAGTTAAGGCAGTGATTCTCAGTAGCAGCAAGAGCTCTAAGTTCAATTTCAGGAAGAATAAAACACTCCGACCAAACAAATTTCTGATGCACCAAATCACGACTCAACTCTTCGAGAACTGCAAAGGAAGGCATGATTGGCAGAGTTATGGAAGTAAAAAAAGCACCTTCAAAATATAAATAAGAAGGGGGGAGTACTGATGATACCTTCGACGAATTGAAAGTAGGCCAAGGATAACAACAGTAACTCAGTCCATGACCCAGGCCCGGCAATAATCTGACCCGGGTCAAGCCTGAGTTCGACCCAACTTCGGTGTGGATCTGCTCCGGGAAGCCGACCTGACTATAGCCTAAGCCCAAGCCTAGACCAAGATCCGGCTAGCCCAATCCCGGCCCCAGTAGTAGGGTAACATTGCTATTAATACTGCTTACCTTAGAGTAAAAGGTAGGTAATTGAATGAGTCTACACCGATCACTAGAGTGGAGTAGATAGAGAGGGAAAGACTGATCTACGATCGACTGTAACGGCCACTTCATCGGCCTTGCGTCATCAGAGAGGAAAGATGAAAATGGGCGAGGAGAGGGAAATGATAATAATATTAGGATTTAGATTTTAGAAGAAGAGGGGAAATTTATTAAATGTATACATTGATTTTTATAAATTTTTTATCAATTTCTTTAGGTTTCGTGTGATTCGGGTTTGGTTCGGGTCTTACCCGAACCCGACCCGAAAAAATCAGGTGAAAAAAACTCGGGTTCCGATGCTTCATATCGAGTTTCATGGCCTAAAATATCCATCTGGACCTGACAACAGCGGCGAATCTAGGATTTTTTTATCCGGGGAGCTAATTTTAAATCATTTAATCAAATTCAAAAAAAAAAAATTCAATCCAATTGTTCTCGACGTGGTACCATATTTTGGTACCGATACATAATATCATCTTTACTAACACTAGAAAATAAATCGTTTTCAACATATGTTACTAAAATATCATTCAACCAAACATCATTCATACGATTGCGACAACTTAATTTCACAAGATTCATTGCTGAAAAAGATTTTTCCACTGAATGAGTCGCAACTGGTAATGTGAGTGTTAATTTTAACAAACGAAACACCAAAGGAAATACGATATCTTTTCTCTTCTCAATCAACTTTACAGTCAACCCCTATTATTTATGTGGTATTTTTTTTTAATAAAGTGGCATGTTAAAGTTTTAATAAAGTGTTTTGTGGTGTTTTACCTTTTTTAAACACTTCTTTTTCTTTTCTTCTCACATCTTCCACAGATTGAAAACCTAATTTCTCATCGAAGTTCCCCTTTTTCCCACAGTCTATTCTTGCCGCTCTCATCTCCGACGACCATCTTCGCTTGTTGTTTCCTCCGATGATCATACCACTCTTTACAGGGATCACTTCTACTATTAAAGAATTGATTGTCGTTTACTGTGATTATTGATTGTCGTGCTGGATGATATAAAATTACTCTCAGAAAGTGGTGCTTCTATTCATGCTACATCTCAAAGAAACTTCACTTCCTATGTTTCAGGTGATTTTGGAATTGTGAAAATGAACAACAAATTTGTATACTTCATAACAATATAAACTTATCAAAGAAACCATGATTATAGATATCCAAAGTAATAAAAAATTCAACTCCCAAATATACTTTTAAAATTTCAAGAGAAACCATAGATGACATGCATAAATTTTAAATGAAACTAAATATGATCAATCAATACTAGAAACAATGGTTGGAGTTTTCGAGCAGATATCCATTTTATGTAGTTTTATAAGCTGGTTTTCTGGTTGGCAAATACCTATTTCAAAAGGAAAACAAAAAAAATAGTTAGTTAATTGCCCGTCCAGATTAAAAAGGAAAAGGAGATAGGAGATCGAGGTCATTCAATCAACGACTTACCAGAGCAAGATATATTCCTCACGGCAATAGATGATGATGTACATTTTAATTGGCAAAGCTCTTCTACATGTTCGTGATCGATATTCATTGCCAACATCCATGATCCAATCAACACATCCTCGTTACTAAACATTCTAAAGCTGAAATTGAATGAAAAATCAATTTCATCAAGAAATGCTTTCTGATGTGCATTTAATTTCTTATTACATATGAAGTAATCAAATTAAACTTGCCTGTCATTCTTCATAGAAACCAAACTAGAAACAACGTCCGAGGAGAGGGCATACATGGCACCATGAGCGTAGCGGAAGTACTCTGATTTAAGCAAGTAGTGAAAATTATCATACCTAGAAAATCAAATATTAAGAATTAATAATTAAGAATCATTCTTTTAATCAAGCAATCTTAATTCGAACCAAAGGAATATCTGATACTAACCCTTTATGGGTTGGATCTTTGACTACATTTCCATTTTTCATGCACCCAATGTAGGTCAGGGAATGAGAACGATTCTTCGCCAAAAGTAATGAAAGTCGGTCTAACAGAAGAAACCAATTCAATAGAGCATGCAAAAACAAGAATCATAAAAAGGTCTTAAACTAAATTGGTTAATTACCTGGTCTTAAATAGACGCCATCGTTAACTTTGACATAGAACTTGCTGTCATAAAGTCTATAGGCTTCTTTGAAATAAGCTAACCTAGAAGAGAGGAAAGAACAATTGGGTATACAAGATAATTAATTAGTATTTGAATTGAAAAGAATGCCAGTTAAAAGATCGATTAAATACTTTTTAATCTCATGTTTTGAAAGAGAGGTTCTTGTTGTTCTCCTCAACATAATCTAGGAGAAGAAAATCATCATACTTCCTAATCTCTTTCTCAAGTTCTGCCATCTTTGATCTGTTGCTAGATCTTCCTATGACAAATTTGATGGTCAAACCAGTTGATTCTTCTAACCTGCAAAAATTTAAAACAAATAGAGCAACAAACTACATCGCTAACAAATAAACTAAACTTTAATTTTCTTTTTTGGCAAAGAGTAATTTCTTTTCTTCATTTTTCTGTCCATTTTTCTGTCAAATGAAAACAAGGAAATAAGATCCTATGAAAATTTAAATCCTGGTCATTCATGTTCAATTTCATTTTCGACATCTGTTCCATAATAAATTTAATTAAAATATGCAGTAATTTTAATCATGATCTTTGATCAAAGAAAAACTCAAAAATTATTAAACCAATGAGAGGGAGTTCATTTCTAAAAAAAACTATTAAGTTAAGTTTAAAAAAAACGAAGTGAGCATGACTAACCGTCTTAACCCATCTTGATCAGATGACATCCATGTCTTTCTTAGTGCATTTCTCCTCCCCACAGATAAAAATTCAGTGTGAATTCCCACAAGGGCCATTACCTTATGTCGCGGACTTTTTCCCAAAATCACAGGACACTGGCGGAATTCGTAAAATGAGCTCCCCAAGAATCCGAGGAAGAAACAGAAAATACCAATTGCTAAATAAGGGCTATTGGCAATAATTGCGGAAAAGATCGATTGCTGATTTAATCAAAAAAATTGGGGAGACTTAAAATATTTCCTCATTTTCTGTCGATAATTAGATTTCAAGTTAGAAAATAAGACAACTCTTAGTCCTCTTTAAATGATTGAATGAACATGAAAGTCACTCTAAAAAGTATTGATCACGCCAGCACTTTTCAATTAACACAAGAACATGCCTGCAAGTAAAGGGAGAAGTCTAGGTTACTTACCAGACAAGTAACATCTATGAATACTGATTAAATTAGATTGTATAGTCAAATATTTAAGCATTTTAATGAAAGAACAATTAATGTGAAGAAACAGATCTATGAGTAGTACTTATTAAATTCAACTAATTTGTTTAATAAATTTAGATTCAAGTAGCTTATCCTAACTTCTTCTTCTTCTTAGAAAACTAAACACTTTTGTTTAACAACTAAAATCACAAATGAATTCATTAACCCAAAACTTTGGATAATACAATCTATTTATAGTATTGTTAAGTCTAATACAAATTGTTAATCATACTCCTTAACTAAAAATCAAAGTTATGATTACAACAATGTTTATTTAACTATCACAGATCTTACGAGTAATGCATATTCGTCGGCATGCACATGGACATTAGCTCAACTTGTCACAATAACTATTAAAAAATTAGAGGATCCAGAGTTTGTCTCATCATGTACATATTTTCATTAAATTTTTACTAAAGGATTTAGTGGTATAGGTGGTTGTTCAGGTGGATTGACCATCAAAAATCTGCACTGATGAATGAGAACAACAAAGAATCAAACCACACTCAATTGTTTCCACTTAACACAACATATTCAAAATATATAATACTTGTAATAATCATAGATCTAGATCAAAAAAAAACTTAACAAAATAGTTGATCTGATATAAAACTTGAATGAACCAAAGGATCGAAGCTATGATACCATGTAGAATTTTCAGAGTAAACAATTCTATCTATTTATATTACTTTAATGGATCTATACATAAATGAAGTAGTGTATGAATTTGGTATAAGAACTGTCATAATAATTAGAGTATGAAGATTAATAATAATCAAAGGAGACAAACAATTAGATGCAAGATTCAAACCGAAACATACGATAGAAATAAAGGATTCAAGATAAATATCTGATAATTGATTGAAAATAACATAGAAATAAAGGATTGATTATCATTAAACTAGATCTATTGAGATCGATTAGCTATAGGAACATCTAACTAAACTGGACCAAATGAAGACCGTTCTAAGGAAGACAGATTAATAAAGAAAACTCGGAAAACTAATCCCACAATGAGAGGAAATGAATCTGAAGAACTAAAGAACGAGGATCGAAGATCGTCGAACGATGATCAGGTGACAGAAAAAATCACTACAAGAAATAAGACCTTGTATGACGGTCTTTAGATGGCGGAAATCCACCATATAAAGTAATCGTCGATGAAAATCCGCCATCTAAAGACCGCCATCTTGGACACCGCCATTAAAACCCCATAACCGCCATCTAAAGACCGCCATCTATTATCCATCCCCATTTCCCACCAAAAATTGTATTCATGGGAGAGGGCGATTGTGCCCATATTTTAGATGTCGGAAATCCGTCATCTAAACCTTAGTAGAAGAGTATAGATGGCGGAAATCCGCCATACAATGTTTATTTAATTTTAAAAAAAAACTGAATTCAATATTTTGCGTTCGAATCGTTATTTTTTGAAATAGAAATCGATATTTGAGAAAGCGATTTTGAAATTGAAATCGATATTTTTTATTAAAAAGAAACTAAATTACAGAATCGTTAAACATTCGAAGTTTGAAAAAATAAATATAAAAATAGTTTAATTAACACTCGTCTGAAATCGAGTCTTCTGAATCAGAATCCGAAATATCTGATTCGAATGCAGACGGTATGGTAGACTTTGAAGTGAAAGCCATGTGTGTCATGTCGAGTCCGGAAGTCTTCAAAGTCTTATTGAGTTTCTTCATATAAGATTTCATTGCATTGAACTTCTTCTTGTATTTGGAGACGTCTTTCTGACTCTCGTTACACTTGTTCTGAAAATGAAAACAAAAATGAGTTCGATAATCAACAAAATTATTGAAATATATTTAAAATACCTCCAATTCTTTGAATTTTTCCGACCAAACTGCATCTGGTGTTGCATCAGTAGTCGTGTTTTCGGAGATCGGCTCTTTTCCTTTCCAATTTGGAGAAACCCATCTTTCGTTCGTTGTGCTCACCATACTGGCAGCTTCTCCAATTCCTATGATTCTATTTTTTTATTTTTTCCGAAAGTCTTGTTGACCGTTGCTTCGATAAATTGCTGCATTATAAAAAGTAAATAAATAAGAAATGCGAATTATGTTTAAAATAATCAATGGAACTTACAAATGGACTTATTGTTTCAAATTCAGCCCACGATTTTGCCTCTTGACTTTTGATAAATTCCGTGGCTTCAAGCTGGAAGAATAACAAAATCAAACAATGATAATAGAAATTATAAAATATAAATAATTTTAAAAAAAGCTTACAACTTTATCGCTTCCTTTATATGTCATTTGTAAAGTCTCTGACCAAGCTTCGACTTCACTCCTTCCTTGTTGCATCTATATTCACATAATTCATTAATATATAAAAAAATTAGATATAAATTATAAATAAATTACCAATTCATGACCTAGTTGCGCTAATCCTTTTGAACCAGCGTGATGTGTCATTTGATTCGTTCGGTTCGTGGTATTTATCTCGGAAATTTGCTGAAATTATAAAAAATAATAAGTTTCTAAATTTATTAATATAATAAATATATATATACATATACGTACCTTTCCTTTTTCCGATCGATGTTGTCTCAATTTATTCAGAAATTGAGATTTGCTGACATACGGTGGAAGAGTCGCTAAAATATCTTCTTCTCTCATATCAGGATAAGAGCCATAAGTTTTAACCAAAGAATTATGGTTGCTCCTCCAGATTTTTTTCAACCTACCATTGATATAAGTTTGTGCAGCTTTGCTTCCACTTAAATCATATTCAGCCTACATATTCAAAACTTATAAGTTTTTGAAAATTAATAAATATTATAAAATATATATATACTTACAGTTAATATTTTTAACGCGTCCTGAAAATTTTGTTGTGGTTGATGACGCCACTCAATGTCGTACGGGAAGAGAGTATGGTCTTTTACTAAAAGAGCCATTCTTGTGGTTAATTTCTTCGTCATTTCATCCGTCGCTTGGTTCGTGTTGTCAAACATCACCTTCCATTTCGTACCTTTTTCTGGATGATTATGAGGGTGGTCTTTTGTGCGACCACGACCCTTCTTCTTTGGAGGCACATTCGATGTGGATGGCCTCGCATCTAATTAATTTACATATTTAAGAATTAATATTTAATAAAAATCATGATAATATTTAAAATATGAATAATGAACTGACCACTTGAGCTTGACTCTTCAAAAGAGCGACGGGATGTAACCATTGCCAATGCCATGAAAGGTGTTATCATACCGATCAGAACGAAAAAAGTAAACATAATATGAAATATTTAAATTTTAAAATAAAATTAGTTAATTTAAATACATAACCAGACACCCGTATATGGGGTCTTAGTCTGACACAACAACCAAATATTTTTCCTATTGTAATTTACATTCTTTATTATTAGACACAACAAATCTTCGAAGTCGTCGTGAGAAGAGTTATATTTGATTTTGAATGAATGTGTGCCTCCACAATCATTCAACACTCTAGCTTCGTATCCTAACACTAAAATCTGACCGGTTTCCATTGTTTGAGGATTTCTCGACCATATTTTTGGACAGTTGTGAAAATGATGACCGTTGACTCCGCAACGGAAACAAGCAAAAACACGACAATAATAATCTATGTTTTTGTAAAAACTACGTTGAATCTGGTTTAGTCGCTCGAGTCGTTCATATCGTTCGACGATTGCAAGTAGTTGACTCATTTTTTACTGAAAAAAAGAAATATTTATAATCAACATGATATTACATTCAAAATATTAAATTATATTGTAATGTAATACTTTATAATTTAATTACAACAATCATCATTATCGACATCGAAAATATCTCTATTTGGTATTCGAAGGACTGAACTCCATTCAGATTCTATCGGATCTTGAATGTCGAAACATTGTTGAGCCTGATTTGCCAAAATGAAAGGTTCTTTTCCAAATTTTCCCCGTGTCGTGTTCACTGAAACGACACCAAAATCATCGACTTTTGTACCTGCTTTTCCAGGATCGTACCACTTACATTCAAATAGACAATATTTAGTCGTGTGACCGTAGCAAATTTCGAAAACATTTTCTAATAATTCATGATATTCAATTTCTGCTACCAACGGAGCATCATTTGGAGATTTAGCATACGTTGATGTTGTAGCCGATAGAAAAATATCGTTATTTTACGTCGATCTACCATTTGTCAATTCTGATGTCTGAAATTTTAATCCATTCATAATGTAACCATTATAAATTGAAACAAAACAACTTGGTCCGTGGGAAATAGAATTTAAATCTGTGTCGGATTGTTGAGCTTCAGACATGTGTTTCTTAAACCATTCGACAAATTGTTTGAAGTGTAAATTTTTCAGACGAAGCTGCGTGTGTTTTGGAAACATAACTTTCAATTGCTTCAAGAGTTTATTTCGATATGGTTTGACACTTTCAAGGTCAAACAATATACATTGATGAAACTGTTTCTGTTGTAAAGTAGTCAACGTTATATCAGTCGATGCATTTAAAAACCCATCGATATACCTATCTGGCTGATTTGATTTTGTCTCCACATTTCGTAAAAACCGAGAACAAAACGTCATTGATTCTTCAGCAAGATAACTTTCCGCAATAGAGTC
>LFYR01000215.1:315389-336808 GCA_001185155.1 Zostera marina | reverse complement strand
TTTGCGACTGAGGCTGAGTGTGATTCCTCGTCTTCCTACGCTCATCCGTAGGTGAGGATTGTTTTTTGAATACTTGCCCCCTCTTTTTGCTCGCCTTTTTGCGACTGAGGCTAAGTGCGATTCCTCGTCTACCTACGCTCATCCGTAGGTGAGGATTTCTCTTGAGTACGTCCCTCGTCTAACCTACGTTCTTCCGTAGGTGAGGTTTACTCTTGAGCCGATGTGTTCCCCGTCTAACCTACGTTCTTCCGTAGGTGGGGTTCACTTTTTGGGTACATCCCTCGTCTAACACTACGTTTCCATAGGTGAGGTTCTCTCTTTAGTCGATGTATTCCCCGTCTAACCTACGTTCTTCCGTAGGTGGGGTTCACTTTTTGAGTACATCCCTCGTCTAACACTACGTTTCCGTAGGTGAGGTTCTCCCTTTAGCCGATGTGTTCCCCGTCTAACCTACGTTCTTCCGTAGGTGGGGTTCACTTTTTGAGTACATCCCTCGTCTAAAACTACGTTTTCGTAGGTGAGGTTCTCTCTTTAGCCGATGTGTTCCCCGTCTAACCTACGTTCTTCCGTAGGTGGGGTTCACTTTTTGCCTTGGATGGGATACGCATCCTGACTCTGTTACCATTAAGACTTTCTCCATCCACGTTCTTCCGTAGGTAGAGTTAATTTAGCGTCCTAATTTGTTACTGCGTCCAGTAATAGTAGGAGTTCAAATATCTTTATATGGCTCAGTTCATTTTGCTGCTGTATCTCCGTCCGAGTTGTGGACTTCCACGATTCCTCAGGAGCATTTTGTGTTACACCCTCCTGTCTTGGTGTGCCTCTGCAACTCCAACTTGTCTGGGTTCTTTTTTTCTGCACCCCTTTTATGTGGGAAGAAAAAGTCGATCCCTTGTTGATTTTGCTCGACTTTTGCTAAATGTCGATCCCTTATTGAGTTTGGTCGACTTTTGTCAAAAAGTCGATTTCTTGTTGCGTTTGGTCGACTTTTGTCAAAAAGTCGATTCCTGATGCTTTTGGTCAAAAGTCGATCCCTTGTGTTAAAAAGTCGAATTTGCCATTTTTGTCCTTTTGTGCTGTCCTAGGGTCTATAAATAGGACCCCTAGGTTCTCCTTTTCCTTCATCCATCCATGGCTTTTCTTGTGAGTCTCTTTGCTGATTTTATTCAGGGAGAGCTTGAGGAGTTGGATCGAATTTTGAATATTTTGGATCCTCGGTCGTCGACCTTGGATCTTCCTTCTCTGCGCCAGCTTATTGTTGAGCGGCAGAGTGTTGCTGTTGCTGCTAGGGAATCAATTTTTGAAGAATGGTCTGGTGGCGATCTTCCGCCTGCCTCTTCTTCTGTTGTCCCTCCTCGTGGCCGACGTCGAAGGCGTCCCCGCCGCGGTGCTTCCCCGCTGGATCAGGTCCCTCGCCGCTTACGTCGCCGTATCAATTTTAATTAGGAACCTGTAATATTTCTAATTCATCATTTTTTGTAATTCTGAATAAATATACTTTTACCTTTTCCTTACTTGACTTACACCTTTACTTTGAAGTACGTTAGTGTAACCGATGCTTTCTTTTGGTCAATACCATATTCTTTTGTCCTTTTCTGAAGATGTCGGATTTTTGACAACGAGTCGATCTCATTTCTCCCTGGAAATGTCAATGTTGCTCAAAAAGTCGATCTCATCTTTTCCTGAGGATGTCGATGACTGCCGATCCTTTTCTGAAGATGTTGGATTTTTGACAACAAGTCGATCTCATTTCTCCCTGGAAATGTCGATGTTGCCCAAAAAAGTCGATCTCATCTTTTTCTGAGTATGTCGATGACTGCCGATCCTTTTCTGAAGATGTCGGATTTTTGACAACAAGTCGATCTCATTTCTCCCTGGAAATGTCGATGTTGCCCAAAAAAGTCGATCTCATCTTTTTCTGAGAATGTCGATGACTGCCGATCCTTTTCTGAAGATGTCGGATTTTTGACAACAAGTCGATCTCATTTCTCCCTGGAAATGTCGATGCTGCCCAAAAAGTCAATCTCATCTTTTCCTGAAGATGTCGATCAGAGTAGTGTGGAATGTCGATCCTGGCCTTCTTTTGAAGGTTTCGAATTCCTTGGTAAATGTCGACGTCTATCCCCCTTCTGGAAATGTCGAACTCACTTTTCTGCGGAATGTCGATCCTGTCCTTCTCTTTTGAAGGGATCGAATTCCTTGCCAAATGTCGACGTCTATCCCCCTTTTTTGGGAATGTCGAACTCAATTTTCTGCGGAATGTCGATCCTGTCCTTCTCTTTTGAAGACATCGAATTCCTTGCCGAATGTCGACGTCTATCTCCCTTTTTTGGGAATGTCGAACTCACTTTTCTGGGGAATGTCGATCCTGTCCTTTTCTTTTGAAGGGATCGAATTCCTTGCCAAATGTCGACGTCTATCCCCCTTTTTTGGGAATGTCGAACTCAATTTTCTGCGGAATGTCGATCCTGTCCTTCTCTTTTGAAGGCATCGAATTCCTTGCCAAATGTCGACGTCTATTCCCCTTTTTCGGGAATGTCGAACTCAATTTTCTGCGGAATGTCGATGATTTTTCTGAAATGTCGATGAATTTTCCTGGAATGTCGATGCCATCTAGTTGGATTTTGGAGTTTTTCGCGGACTGGGCCGTCGTGGGCCTGCCGGGCCCGTGGGCTTCCCGGCCCAACGGGTCGACCCGGATGAACAGTGCCCGCGACGGTTCGTCTTCGACTTTCCCCTATAAATAGCGGAGGGGGGTTCACTTTCTTCCCACTCGTTTCCTTCGCTCTAAGGCATCGACTTTCTTCGCATCGACTTCCAGTTTCTCCGCTTCGACTTCCAGTTTCTCCGCTTCGACTTCCAGCGTCTCCGCTTCGACTTCCAGCGTGCGTGAGGCTTCGACTTGAGCCTCGGAGGTGCAACTTTCTGGGGTCCGACTTTTGTTGTCGGGCTCTTCTGAGGTTGCACTGGGTTCGACTTCCTTGGGGTCCGACTTTTCTGAAAGTCGGTCCCTTTCGAAGTTGTTCCCCATTGGACTGTGGTCCAACTTTGTGAGGTTTGACGCCTTGTCATCGACTTTTCAAAGTTGGGTCCATTTTTACTGGGATCAACTTCCATGGTTTTGGCCTTTGTGCTCCCGAAGTGCTTCCCTTGGTCCGAGTTTACTGGGGTCGACTTCCTGAGACCCTTGTCTCCCGAAAGTCGACTTTTCTGGGATCGACTTCTGAGGTCGACTTCCCTGGGATCGACTTCTGAGATCGACTTCCCTTATATTGCAAGTTCGATTCCCTGAAGTCCAGATCGACTTTTCTTGGGATCGACTTTTGCCATAACTTGGCCTGACTGCTATGTTCTTCGTGCAGGTTCATAATGTCTTCTGACAATAACTCGCAGCAAGACCTTTCTCTTGATGAAGATCGGGCTATTGATGCCAGCCCCCAGACTTCTCAGGTTGATGTTGTCGTGACAGAGACTGTTAACATCGAGGTTCAGGATGTTCCTGCTGAACCAGAGTCTGTTCGGACTGCTCCTGCTGTAACGGAGCCTAGAGTTGCTTCGCCTTCCTCCTTACCTGTTGGAAGTAAGCGAAAAGCTCTTTCCCGTCGTACGCGCAAGCCCGTACCTAGTAAGTTACTTATTTGTTATCTATTTCGTAACTTACTCTTTATTTGTTTCTTTTTGTTTGTAGGTGCTCCCCATTCTTCCCCCGCACGTTCCAGTTCGGGGTCTTGATGAAGCACGGAATCTGCTACCAGTAGGCTCGCGGGGTTGCGAGGAGGGCCGGAGGCTTTGGAGTCCACGACGCGCGCTCTACGTCAATGTACCTGCAGAAGAGGAGGGGAATCGGCGACTCACGTGGGAGTAGGCGATTCGGGATCCTTAGTTTGCTCTGGTTGGAGTGTGTGTCAGAGGATATGAGTTGAGGGTAGAGATCCCCCAAGGACCCCTTTTATAGGGTCTTGGGGGACGTTTTCCCCATTCATTTGTGTGGGGCCCACGCCATTAAGGTGCCCTATTAAGGAATGCCTTAATGGCGAGGGTCCGCTCAAGTAACGGCTGGGAGTCGGCGATTCAGGTATGGGAATCGCCGATCCAGAGGTTCAATCGCCGACTCCCCATGAGCCTAGTGGCAGCCTACCAGAGCTGTCCACGAGGCCTAGAGTTAGCGATTCCCCCCTGGAGTCGGCGACTTGGTAGTCCCAATCGGCGACTCCCAAGTTTTAGCTTGAGCTCTTGACGTAGACACGTGCTCCGCACCGTGGAAGCCTTTCCGGGGGTCCGGCATATAGCGACGGAACCCTATTCCTTGTTTGAAGGGCGTTGCTGGGAGTGACTGACGTAATCAGGCATGTCTCACCAGGTCTTCTACATCTAGCTCGGGAAGCTCGGGTTCTTCCTACTCTAGCTCCTCTTCTTCAGAGCAGGATGTAGAAATTGGAGGAATCCCTCCCTCCGTTGTTAGGACTCCTCCTCCTACCATTATTTTGCCTTCCATTCCTGAGGAGACTCCTATTTCGGAGAATTTATCCGTGACTACAGACAGTTCTGCTCAACTTCCTCCCGAAGTCTGTAGTCAGAACATTCACGTTCTAGAAAGTTTTCCTTTGGGTTACCCCCCTGAGACGAGGGACAAGTACCCCTTTCCTTCTCCCCTTGAGGAGAAGAGCGCCCCATCCTTCTATCGGGAGATGGATGGTTCTTGGCGTCAGTGGTCCGTTCTCGTTCGCAACGGTTTCCACGTCGTTCCTATCCTTGACCGGGGCGAATATGGGACTGGATATGGTTCTTTCTGTGCAGTCTCTCTGACTGATATTCCGGGCTACCCCCTTTCCTCCAATGCAGGTAGCTGCTCTAACACCCTTTCCCTGGATGCCGCCCATAGAATTTTGAGGGGGTTAGAGCTTAGAGAGAGAGTGTACTGGGCGTACCCCTCTGAGAACACTGGCGACGTGCCCCCCTATTTCATGCTGGCACTCCATCGTATATATTTCACTAACTTTCCGATCCTTCCGATCCCTTCTATAATTAGTGAAATACTTCTATACTCTGGATTGTGCATCTCCCAGATAGGTGCCGCTTTTTTCTTTTATGTCAGGGGGTTTATTAATATTCTCAGGGATGCTGGCATAGTCCCTACTGCTCGGCTGTTCTTCCACTTCTTCACATTCCAAAATCCGAAGAAGGGCAGCCCTTTCATTGCATGTGCCAGCCGTGCTACATCTATTACTCACTCTGCCCTCTTGAAAGATCCTCCGACCAGGCGGAACAAGAGTGAGTTCATTTTTGTGGATTGCAGGTTATGCCCTGGTAGCAGACTTCTCCCTGCATCCACTAGTGGTCGTAGGCCTATTCCTCGTCCTGATCTGACTGAGGATGAGGGAGCTTCCGTGCAAAGGCTGGCCTTTTTGCATTTTATCGCTGTGCCTGTCGGTCACGCGATTGATGATACCTTTAACCGACAAGGTCTTCCTTTGCCTGTTTTTTTTTCTTTTGTTTTTTATATGTATGCATTTTCTAACTCTGTTTTTATTCCTTGCAGACTTTTATATGCATAACCCCGGAGGTGTCCCTGAACGCGTTAGGCAAAACGAAACGGGCACAAAGGTTTATGCTGCCGCCTCCAAGCCTTCTGACGCCGATCATCTGAGGCAACGTGCCCTTGAGAACGCCTATACAATGGCACATTCCCCTACTCCTCCTGACGAGATCCAACGAACTGAGGAAGGGGAGGTACCTCCGGAGGTAGAAACTACTCCTGTGCAGTCTTCCGCTGCTTCCAGGCTCTCCTCCTTCTTCCGTACTCCAGAAGAGGAGCGAGAGAAAACTACTGAGAAAGAGACCCAGTCTGAGGGGTCTGAGAAAACTACAGAGAAAGAGACCTTAGAGAGGAGAAGAAGAAAAGGACGAACTCCTCCCCCCAGGACCGACTTATCTCCTCCGAGGAAGTCGAGGAGACACTCTCCCAGGCGACGAACTCCTCCTCGCAGGACATATTATGCTGGGGAGTCCTCCCGGGGCCGATACAACTATGCTTCCACCCGGGAGACACAGCTGCCGGGGTACCAAGGTTCACACCCCCGGAACTATGGGTCCAAGTTTCTTCTGACCCCTGACACGGATGCCGCCCGGACTACATTGCGGACCATATCTGGGTATCCAATGGACCTGACCGTCGAGGAAATAGGACAGAACCTGAGCAACGTGAGTGCTTTTGTTTTGATTATTTCTATGAGCATGTCCTTACCCATTCTTTCTCTTTTTGCAGCTCACCTATTTGTTTCAGGGCCGCCTTTCTTCCCTGTCTCGTCTTCGTGACTATCAGTCTATGGAAGACGAGTTGAAGAGAGTGAAGTGCCGGTGCAAAGATCTGGAAGGCGAGGTTGTGCAAAAAACTTCAGACGCCTCTACTTTGTCTGCCACCAACAAGAAGTTGGTTGAGGATTGGGCTGCTCAGAAGAATCTCTTGAGAGATAAGGAGCAGGAACTCTCCAAAGTCAACGGGGAGTTGGGAGCTGCAGAGTTGGAATTAGCTGGTCAACGTGCTCGGGTTTTAAACAAAGAGTCAATGATCGTCGACATCACCCGCCAGCACGAAAATACTGAGGCGAATCTTGACTCCTGTCGGACACAGAACTCTATATTTTCTCACCGACTGAATGAAAGTTATGAGGAGAACAAGAAGCTGTTGAAGTCGCTGGATGATCATAAGAACTCAATAACTGGAAGAAATGGACCAGGCAAAGACTGAGGAGGTCCAACGTCTGACTGAGGAAGCTCGACAGGCAACTGAGGAGCTTCAACGTATGATCGACCATCTGGAGAAGCTCAAAGTTGATTATCTTGCCAATGTGCGAGATTACAATGACTTGGTCGATCTGGGTCCTCCTGTCTGCCCTGGTTTCGAGGCTGAGGATGTCCACAGCTGGGCCCGCAAGTACCCCAAAGAAGCTACCGAAGTTCGAAATCAGGCGCTTGCGGAAGAAGAGGATGAAGAAGAAGAAGAGGAGGCTCCGGGGGATGATACTACTGCTGCCGTTGATAAAGATTTCTCTACAGAAGATCAAGATAACAACGATGCAGAGGGTTCTACAGATACACCCCCCCTCCTAAATAGATTAATCCTCTATCTTATCCTTTTAACTTTGTAATTTACATTCCTTTGTAATTCTTCTTAAATCAATATATGGAATGTATTTTCAAGTGTTCTGATTACTAATAATAGCTAACTAAACAACATATTAGTTACGTAGTTCAAACTATATAAGAGCAATATAATCCTACTTAATTGTTTTAAAAGTACAACTGTAGGTTATCTGCGTGCCAAGTATTGGGAATGCCTGTTCCATCTTCCCGCTTTAACTTGTACGTGCCTGGTCGGAGTTCTTCCTCCACCACATATGGTCCTTCCCAATTTGCGCCTAGTTTGCCTTTAGAGCAATCTTTTCTGCCGACACTCGCTCTTCTCCATACTAGGCTTCCTTTTCTTATCGCTTTACCCTTGACATTCTTGTCGTGATATCTAGCGATACTTTGTTTGTAAGCTGCATTCTTTGCCTGTGCATTATCCCTAAGCTCATCCACTAAGTCCAGAGTTATCGCACATGATCTCATGTTTTCTTCCATGTCATAGGATAACACTTTGACTGTTGGAATGCTTAGCTCTGTTGGGATTAGTGCTTCCATTCCATATGCTAGTGAGAACGGGGTTTCTCCGGTGGGTGTCTTTTCAGTGGTTCTATACGCCCACAGGATCTCTGGTAGTAGATCTGCCCACGAACCTTTGGCATGTTCGACTTTTTTCTTCAGTCCCTGAACGATGGCTCTGTTTGTGACTTCTACTTGCCCATTACCCTGTGGTCTGTATACCGATGAAAAATGGATTCTATTGCCCATGTTCTCGCACAATCTCGTAAACTCCCCACCGGTAAACTGTGTACCGTTATCTGTCACTATATGCATTGGAACACCGAATCTGCACATTATGCACTTGAAGACAAACTTCGTTGCTGCTCCTTGAGTTATTTTGGGTACAACTAGTGCCTCGACCCATTTAGTAAAGTAGTCGACAGCCACAAATATAAATTTAGCCTGGCCTGTCGATACTGGAAATGGTCCCACAATATCTAATCCCCACATTGCAAAGGGGATGGGGCTTTCTACCCCTGTTAGCTGAGTTGCGGGATTTCTCTGTATATTTTTGTGTATTTGACAGGCCTTGCATTTTCTTGCAAATAGGACTGCATCTTTTTTCAGTGTGGGCCAGAAGTATCCCTGCCTTATTATTCTTTGGGTCAGAGATCTTCCCCCCTGATGTATTCCACATACTCCTTGATGAATCTCCTCTACAATGAATTGTCCTTCTTCTGTTGAGACACATTTCATTAGAGGTCCGTCGTAGGATTTCTTATACAGAATGTCACCGATCAGGCAGAATCTTGAAACGCGTGTTTGTAACTTGCGTCTTTCATTTTTATTTTCAGGAAGTTTCTGTCCCTCGAAGTATTCTATCAAGGGCTTCCTCCAGTCTTCTGTCTGGATCGTGACTAAGTTACATGAAGGTGTAGATGCTGAGTCAACTAGTATCTCTCTCTGCCCCCCCTCGAAAGCAGAAGCTAGCTTCCCCAGGGCATCAGCTGAGTTATTTTGACTCCTTGGTATCTGCTCTACTTCAACCTTAGTAAATTGTTCTTTGATTTTTTCCAGTGTGGCTGCGTACTGTACAATTAGAGGTTCTTTAACAGTGAACTCTCCTGTGAATTGCCGAGCCACTAGTTGAGAATCTGTTCTAATAATTACTGAACAGGCCCCTAACCTTCTGAGAATTTTCATTCCTTGGATCAAAGCTTCGTATTCTGCTATATTATTCGTAGCTGAGAACTGTAATCTGATAGAATGTTCATATATTCGTTGGTCTGGAGTGATTATCTTTATTCCCACTCCTGCACCTGTACTGCAGCTTGAGCCATCAACCTCTACTATCCAAGGTTTTTCTTTGCTTTCCTGGGTCATGTCTACAATAAAGTCTGCAACTGCTTGCCCCTTAATGGATGTGGCAGGAACAAAATCTACATCGAACTCGCTTAACTCCAGTGCCCACTTCGTTAATCTTCAAGAAGTATCTGGCCTGTGGAGGATTCTGCGGAGTGGATGTTCTGTTAAGACTTTAATTGTATGAGCCAGGAAGTATGCTCTGAATCTGCGTGCTGCATGTACTACTGCCAGGACTATTTTTTCCGCTGGAGGATATCTTGTTTCTGCCCCTTGTAGCCTTTTTGAGTGATAATATATCGGGATCTGTTCACTGTCCCTTTGACATATTAGAACTGCACTGATAGCCTCTTCTGAAGCTGCTACGTAGACGTATAATTCCTCCCCAATCTTTGGCGAAGTTAGGAGTGGTAGAGAAGCCAGATGTGCTTTGAGCTGTTGAAATGCCTCGTCACACTTTGTAGTCCATGTTATTGCCCCTTTTTGACTAGTTTTTAGTAGCTGGAAAACGGGTTTGCACTTGTCTGCTGTTTTGGAAATGAACCGACTTAAGGCATTGATTTTTCCATTCAACTTTTGTACCTCCTTTATTGTTCGAGGTAGTGCTGTTTCTAGTATCGCTGCTATTGTATCTGGGTTTGGTTTTATCCCTTTCTGCCCTACATAGAATCCAAGAAATTTTCCTTCTTGTAGTCCGAAACTGCATTTGGCAGGGTTTAACCTCATCCCATAATTCTGCAGAGTTTCCAGGGTTTCTTTCAGATCATTTGGGTGTTCATCTGCTTTTTTGGATTTCACCAGAATGTCATCTACATATGCCAGGACATTTATTCCTTCCTGCTTTTTGAAAACCTTGTCCATCAGCCTTTGGAAGGTTGCTCCTACATTTCGTAGGCCGAAAGGCATGACTTTGTAGCAATATGTCCCCCATTCTGTGATGAATGATGTAGCCTCTTCATCATCTTCTTTCATTAAGATCTGATTGTACCCTGAATGTGCATCCATCATAGATAGTAACTCATTTCCTGATGCTGCATCTACTAATCTGTCGATGGATGGGAGTGGGTAACTGTCTTTTGGACATGCTTTGTTGAGATCTGTGAAGTCTACACACATCCTCCACTTCCCATTAGATTTTTGTCTTTGGATATTTGACTTCCCGGATGTGCCCAGCTTTGAATAATTTTTCAATTTCAGCCTGTGCTGCCTCCTTTCTTTCAGCTGCGAGTATTCTTCGCTTCTGCCGTATAGGAGAAAGCTACTGTCTATGTTGAGCTCATGGCACGTTATAGTACGCTGTACCTGTGAGGGTGCCTCCCCCTCCCATACGAACGTGTGCACATGGGTTTCTAATAGTTGCAGTAGTGACTTTTTTAACTCGGAGGATAAAGATGTCCCTATCAGGACTCCTCCTTTTGAGAGTTTGACCTCCTCAACTTGATTAGATGAGGTTGTGTCTTCTTCCTCCTCTCTTTCTTGAATGTACAGGGTTATAGGTTTAGCTATTTTAGTTGCCTTCCTGTACGAATTTCTGGAGTCTTTCTGTGCTCCAAAAACTGTTGCCATTTTGCCATCTTTTCCTGGGTACCTGAAGCATTGATGGCAAGATGATGGTATCGCTTTGAAACCGTGAATGCTTGGTCTGCCCAAGATCCCATTGAACGGAGAGTCTATATTGACCACAACGAAGTGTGCTGTGCGTGATACTCTCCCGTTTCTTTTTCCCAGGGATATCTGTAGATGGATGGCTCCTACTACTGGGGCCTTTGTGTTTGTAAACCTATAGATGGCTTCCTTGGCCGGGGTTAGCTGATCCACTTTGTAGCCCATTTTTTCGAACGCAGCTAGGTATAATATATCTACTGAGCTGCCGTTGTCCACCATTACTTTGTTCAGACTTAAGTCATCCCCTATATCCACTTGTATCACTAGTGGATCCTCATGTGGGCTGACCACGTTGTCCAGATCTTCCTCAGAGAAGCTTATTTCCTCGCTTGGGTACGATCTTTTCTTAGATTTTGGTACCGTTGTAGTCTGCATTACTTTGCGCGAGTAACTTCTGCTTTCTCCTACCGATCCTCCACCGAAGATTAAATTAATTACCCTTCTTTTGTGGTCAGTGTCTGAATCTGGACTCTTTGAGCGTTGGCGCTTACCCTTGTTCTTTGGGTCCTTGCAGCTTTGTCGCCCCCTTTCTATTTTATTTATATATTGCCTTAGCTTTCCTTCCTTCACTTGTGTGTCTAGGAAGGTGCTCAGCTCCCTGCAGTTCTCTGTGTTGTGCCCGTAATCCTTGTGGAACTTTCAATACCTGTTCCTCCTTGTTCGAGCCTCTTTCGTTGCAGGGTTCAACTCTTCTGGTTGAGGAAATCTTATTCTTCCTTTTTCTTTATTATAGATTTCCTCTTTTGGAGTAGTGAAAACCGTAAATCCCAAGTCTTTGTACTTTGGATATCTTGATTTCCTGAACTCCTCAGATGTCTGGTAGACCTTTCCGTCGTGTTTTGGTCTCCAGGACGATTCTCCTTTTTCAAACTTCTGGAATTTTTTCTTTGGTGCTTCATATGCTTTTTTATTGCTTATGGCACCTCTCTCTTTTTCTTTTTCTTTCTCATACTCTTCAGAATTTATGTATTTATGGGCCTTTGTTAGCAGGTCCTCCATGCATTTTACATTACTGACGTTTAACTTTATTGCTAATGGCGTGTTCATGTCTAGCCCTTTTGAGTATGCGCATATTGCGATTGTTGTGTTCAGATCGGAGATTTTCTGCATGGCTTCCGTGAATCTAGTTGTATAATTCCGGAGCGTATCTCCATTCTGTTTGATTGAAACAGTGATTCTGTGCCCTTTCTTACTCTTGTGTTTCCACAGTGTTGGGCGACGAATTTCTTTTTTAAGTCCTCGAAACTTGTTATGCTCCCTGGCTGAAGTTCAACGAACCACCTATATGTGGGCCCTTTCAGTGTTCCTGGGAATGCTCTACATAAGATGTCATCCCTTGATGTGGCCCATTGCATTGCCCCCACAAACATATTTATGTGGTCTGCTGGGTCCATCTTCCCATCATAAATCTGCAGCCTGGGTAGCCTGAATTTCAAAGGTGATGGTTTTACCATCAGCGATCTTTGCAGGGCATCCATGCCTACTAGCCAATTTGGAACCTCGCCTCCTCCTTCTATGTCTCCCGTGCTTTCTTCCTGTACGGGTTTTCTGAAAAGAGGTTTGGGTTGCTCCTCTGGTTTGCGAGGTAGTGGTGCGCTTGAGTGTGCTGCCCTATGACTTGACACCTCCTGCTGCGCCTTGGCCTGCTTTGAGGTTTGAGCTTTTGACTGGTATATTGATGTCTTAGACTTTTCAATATCCTTTATCTTCTCGTTCATTTTCGCTATGGTTTCCTTCATTTTTTCCAGCTCTTCTATGGGCATTTTTATGAACCCATGAGTGGATTCTGATGCAGTAGCCCTTGGTTCCTTGCTGTTTGTGGGTCCCCCCTTCTGAGGCTGTTCTTCCGAAGGTTTCTTCTTTTCAGCAAGGAGTCGGATGGCCTCTGCTATTGCCTGAACTGTGATGTTCAGATTTTCCCCTCCTGCTGAAGCTTGGGGGGTTTGCTCGGGTTCGCCTTCGGGGTCAGCCTCAGGTCCCGTGGGAGTCCTCTTGTTTTTATTGGCCTTGGGTGGTCGACCCACTGGCCTTTTAATTTTTGAGTTGCCAGGCTGTTGCTCTGGCGCCTCCTGAGAATTTGCTCCTCCTCCTTGGGAAGTGCTTCGAGTTACCACCATTTTGGAGTGTTCGACTTTTTTGGAAGGAGTGTTCGACTTTTTCCTGGAGAGAAAAGTCGATCTTCAAAAAGTCGATCCCTAGTGCACTTGGAGGATTCCTTGGAAGTCGATGTCTGAAAGCCTAGCTCCTTGAGGGAACGACTTTTTGGGAAGAAAAAGTCGATCTTCTGAAAAGTTGATCCCTTGCTGGCTGATTTCCTCGCAAGACTCCCTAGCTGGCGACTTGGAAAAAAGTCGATCCCTTTTTTCGAAAAAGTCGAGGTGCTTTTTGTCGTGAGTATCTTTGAGTCACAAACGGCGCCAACTGATGGGGGTGAAACCCGACCAGTACTCCAAGACGCGCAAGCAAGCGCCAAGCGGGGAACTCCGCGGGAAACCAGACCGGAACTCAAGTGTGCAGAGCTCTGTTTCGCTAGGAATTCTTCTTCTCCAAATGACTTGCCTTTAATGAGTGGGGGGTGCCCTCTATTTATAGGGGTTCTTATGGGGGTAATATGGTCATTTGGGCAGTAACCACCTAACTGCCCAACTGATCAAATTGGGTCCCAGGATCGACTTCCAGAGATCGACTTTCTGGGGGTCGACTTTCCTGGTGATCGACTTTATCCAAAAGTCGATCCCAAGGAAGTCGATCCTCAGGAAAGTCGATCTTCCTAAGATTCGACCTGGGACCTCCCCAACCCTAAAATAGATACCTTAACTCATCTTAGGCTACCCGGACTTCTAGTTGCTGGTAGGTTGTGACCGTGTTCGGGATACTGTATCACCAGTATCCATACGGGTTAGAATGTGGAAATAGATTTCTATGATTAACTAACATACATACTAGGAAAGTGCAAGGGCAAAGAGTTAAATTATACCACTTATAAAGGCAGTTGAGGAATATGAAGAAGTGCAAGGACGAGGCTGCAACTTTAACCACTTAAAGAACATGATCAAGCCAAACGGGAAGGCTTGGGCTGTTATCGGGTTATTGGTCCATTTAAATAAGTAGTTAGTTGAGTTGTATTAATCAGTAGTTAGTTAAATTAGTTAATGACGTTTTAGCTATTAAATACTGAGATACAATGATCAATTAATTAATACAGATTACAGAGTTAATTCAAGTGATTACACTTAATCATTCTTCTACAGTGCCAACGATCAAGAAGTTAGATATCTCGAATAAACCTAACTTTTCCCCTTTTCGCCTAATTTATCCCCGTCCGGCGAACTCCAATCACCAGACTTTGTGTGTTCCTCCCAAACAGAGCGTACCACATTTTATCAATAGTAGTTGAACATGTAACTAATTTAGGTACCTATAAATACCAAGATTAATAATAATCATTCAAGGGGTTTTGAATCTCAACACTAAGTTGTCTTCATATGCCGAATCCGGCCCCGAACCTTTCCAACAAATATTCGGTGAACTTCTCCTAAGCATATTCGGTGATTTAATTTGTTAATTGATCGGACCTATATATTCTGATTATAATCAATAGCTAGATGCATTTGAATTTCCATGGACCAAGAAGATATGGAAGACAATTGAACGATTAAACGATATATCAATCGCACGAAGGAACAAAATGGTTACAGCAACCACCGCAGGATTTAAATGTAATCAATGAGAACAATCCATGTTTAATTTTTTTAGTTCATGTTAAAGAAATAAATTTGCCTTTATTTTTTGCAGCAATGGAAATATGAAGTTGCCCAGATGGGTAAACAGATCGACTTGCTTGAAATCTCCAGGCGGTATGCAAACATTATCTATTGTAGTTGTTTGTAAATTTTTTTGACATACCAGAACAGATATTTGTTGAAATAGGACACTACAAAAAATCAGCGCAGTTCTGGCGCCCATCTCCCGACGGCCTGGCCGCCAGTAGATACGACCGGCGGCCAAGCCGACGGAAGGTTACACTTGTCCGCCTGCATAATTTTCCCTCGTAAATGAGAGAAATTTGTTGGCGGCTAGGCCGACGGAATATTTTTTTGTAAAAAATGTCAGCAGCCTGGCCGCCAGCTCCAATTCACCAACGATCGGGAAGAAGTTATCCGGCGGCCTGGCCGCCAGCTCCAATTTCCCCAACGGTCGGGAAGAAGTGATCCGGCGGCCTGGCCGCCGGCATACTAAAACCCTCAACGGTCGGGAGAAAAATAGCTGGCGGCTTGGCCGCTGGATGCTTTTTCCCGCTTATTTTTTCAGTAGTCGGCGGCCTGGCCGCCAGGATTTTTTGAAAATCCTAATTTTTACCACTTGCGCCGCCGTGGTCCCCCGTATAGTCAAACGAAACTTAAGTATTTCTCGGCGGCCTGGCCGTCGGGAATTTTTTATATAAGAAAAAAAATTCTAGATTCTTTCATTTTCCCCCAAATCGTTCCCACTCCTCCCTAATCTTCCCCAAGGCTCCTCCGACGATCTAGGCGTCCTCCGGTCGGTTTTTTGTTGTCATCAAAGATAAATGTTGTCTTCATCTTCTTCTTCATCTTTCTCTCATTTATTTCCTCTTGCTCTTCTTTTTCTTCTTCTTATTCTTATTCTCGTTTTTCATCTTCTTCTTCATGTAATCTTCTTTTTTTGATTTGGGGTTTATTGATTTTGTGATTGTTTATGTTAAATATTGATTTTATGTTGATCTTCATTTATTTATTTTGATTTGGGGTTTATTTGATTATTGTATTTAGGGGTTTTATCTATTTTAGTGTTTATGTATTTGGGATTTGTGTATTTTAGGGATTATGTATTTTTGGGTGTTTTAGTTTATGGTTTTTAGTTTTAGTTATTATTGATTAATGTGTTGTTTAAGTTATTGATTAATTTGAAGTTATTATTGATTATTTAGGATTTATGTTACTGTTTTTATGGATTAATTTAGGATTTATTTAGGATTTACGATTTATTATTGATTAATTTAAGTTAGTGTTTTTATGTAGTAATGTTTATGTTTTCAAGTTACTGTTTTTATATGTTTTTATATTTGAGTTTTTAAGTTACTTTTTTTATTATGGATTTATGTTATCTATATCTAGTGTTTTTAATTTATGGATCTATTGTTTGTGATAAAAAGTTATATATCTAGTGTTATATATCTAGTGTTTTTAATTTAATGTTTATATCTACATTAATTTTTAATCTTGATTGAAATATATTTTCTGTTTAGTGTTAATTTAGTGTTAATATATTTAAATCTTTATCTAGTCTAGTCTACTGTTATATTAATTTAGTGTTAATTTAGTGTTATTTGATGTATGATGTATGATTAGTTATTAATTTGATGTATGATGTATGATTAAGTTATTAATTTGAATGTTTATGTTTATCATTTATATAGTTACCTTCTTCTAATCCGGCCGGCCACTTCTCTCCGGTCATTGTCGAAATTATCTTCAAGGTATGGTTTACATTATGTTCATCTTCTTCTCTTATTTTTTTGTTGTTTTTAATTTGGGGGTTTATGATTTGGTGGTTTTTTATTTGGGGGTTACTTTCCAATTTTAAATCAAACTTTTCATGCATTGTGATTTGTCTTTTGATTTGTGATTTTGATTTTAAATCATACTTTCCAATGATTTGTCTTTTGATTTTAAAAAAAAAATCATGCATTGTGAATTTGTGATGGGGATGAATGTGTGTTTAGGAAAGCACTAGTTGTGAGTTGGGTTATTATTTCAATTAGATTATAAGTTGTGTTTTATTAATTTTTTTTTTGTTTGCTGGAATTTGAATTTAAGGGTTAATGCATGGTTGCTGGAATTTTAATTTAAAGATAATGGTTGCTGGAATTTTTTTTTTTTTTGGTTGCTGGAATTTTATTTTAAGGGTTTATATGGTTGCTGAAATTTAAATTAAAGGTTAATTTTTGCTGGAAATTTTTTTTTTTTAGGGTTGCTGGAAATTTTAATTGTTATATGTGTTATATGGTTCATTTTTTATGGTTTATTTTTTATAAGTGTTATATGTGGTGTTTTTTGTTGTTAGGATTTGCGAAAATTTGAATTGATCGTTTGCGGAAATTATAAGAATTTTTGTTGCGGATAATTGAAAGTCATTTGCGGATCAATGTAATAATTTATTATTATGATTTTTAAATTTTTAACATTAAATTTGTGGACATTTTAACAATTGATGATGTTAGACATTAAAAAATGAAATGCATGTTTAGAAATTAGGGTTAGGGTTAGGATTGTAGATTGGAATGCCATAAAATGAAATGCATGTTTAGAAATTTTATATATGTAGATTGGTAGGCCATGAAATGAAATGCATGTTAATTTAGAAATTAGGGTTAGGGTTAGGATTGTAGATTGGAATGCCATAAAATGAAATGCATGTTTAGAAATGCCATGTTAGGGTTAGGATTGTAATGTTTAGAAATGCCATGTTAGGGTTAGGATTGTAATGTTTAGAAATGCCATGTTAGGGTTAGGGTTAGGATTGTAATTTTCTATAATTAAATAATTAAATTTAAATAATTATTTAATTAATAATTAAAAGAATTAACAATCAAATTTTCTATAAGTGTGATTGTTAGTTAGTTTTTAAATAATTGTTGAATAATCAATTATTAATTATTAATTATTAATTTATTTAATTAACTAATAATTATAAGAAAATATTGGAAAATCCATTAATCAGTTTTTATATTAAGAACTTGATTTAAAATCCAATGTTGAAAACAATTATTTAAAAATCATTTATTTATTTAATTAATAATTAAATAAATAATAATTTAATTAAATTTAAATAATTATTTAATTAATTAATAATTAAAAAAAGTAACAATCAGATTTTCTATAAGTGTGATTGTTAGTTAGTTTTTAAATAATTGTCGAATAATCAATTATTAATTATTTATTAATTATTTATTTAATTAACTAATAATTAATAATTAATTAAGAAAATATTGAAAAATCTATTAATCAGTTTTTATATTAAGAACTTTATTTAAAATCCAATGTTGAAAACAATTATTTCAAAATTAAAATCATTTATTTAATTATTTAATTAAATTTAAATAATTATTTAATTAATTAATAATTAAAAAAAGTAACAATCAGATTTTCTATAAGTGTGATTGTTAGTTAGTTTTTAAATAATTGTTGAATAATCAATTATTAATTATTTATTTAATTAACTAATAATTAATAATTAATTAAGAAAATATTGGAAAATCCATTAATCAGTTTTTATATTAAGAACTTGATTTAAAATCCAATGTTGAAAACAATTATTTCAAAATTAAAATCATTTATTTAAGTAATAATTAAATAAATAATTATTTAATTAAATTTAAATAATTATTTAATTAATTAATAATTAAAAAAAAGTAACAATCAGATTTTCTATAAGTGTGATTGTTAGTTAGTTTTTAAATAATTGTTGAATAATCAATTATTAATTATTTATTTATTTAATTAACTAATAATTAATTAAGAAAATATTGGAAAATCCATTAATCAGTTTTTATATTGAGAACTTGATTTAAAATCCAATGTTGAAAACAATTATTTCAAAATTAAAATCATTTATTTATTTAATTAATAATTAAATAAATAATTATTTAATTAAATTTAAATAATTATTTAATTAATTAATAATTAAAAAAAAGTAACAATCAAATTTTCTATAAGTTTGATTGTTAGTTAGTTTTTCAATAATTGGTTATTAATCAATTATAATTGTATGTATTTTAGTTAAATGTCAGAAATCCGTGTACCTGATAAGACTTGGTTAACTTTGAGCCCCTGTAGCCAAGAATTCAGAGATGGTCTCACGGCATTTGTTCAATATGGTTTACGAAAATGCCATGGTTTATATAAGGAAGGATATTTACCATGTCCATGTAGAGACTGTACCAATAGAAATGTGATTCCAATTGCCGATTTACGTCAACACATATTCATGAATGGTTGGTTGGCACATTATGTTATATGGACGAAACATGGTGAGCGAACTTCCGATTCAGAACCAAACATAGAAAATATAGTTGAAGATGAACCAAACAATGAAATGCGCAATTTGGTTTGCGTGGCGATGGGTAGACCTGATGAGATTGAAAATATTCCAGATATTCCAGATATTCCAGATCATAATGATGAAGATCTTCCAGAACCGAATGAAAATCTTCCAGATTTAAATTATGATCCGACTTTTGTTAATCGGTTGAAAGACGCTGAACAAGAGAATTATGGCCCGGTTGTACTGAATTTACAAAGCTCTCTTTTATTTTGGAATTATTTCAATGTAAGTGTATCAATCAGTGGTCCGATAAATCTTTTGAGACGTTGTTATCCATTTTACGTCGATCTCATCCCAATGGAACAGAAACGATCCCGAAGAATATGTATCAAGCTAAGTCAGTTGTTCGTGATTTGGGGTTACGGTATGAGAAGATCGATGCATGTCGGAACGATTGTATCATTTATTGTAAAAAATATAAAGATTGCAAAAGTTGTCCTACATGTGGAGTTTCAAGGTGGTTGAACGAAGCTGATGATGATGAAAAAAGTAAACGGATTCCCTCCAAATATTTGAGACATTTTCCGTTGATACGACTTAAAAGATTGTTTTTGTGTAAAGATATTTCTACAGGAATGACTTGGCATAAAAATGATCGGAAAAAAGATGGAATTCTTCGTCATCCGGCAGATTCATTGCAATGGACTCAATTTGACGATCGATATCCCGATTTTTCTTCTGAACCACGTAATATCAGATTGGGACTTGCAAGCGATGGATTTAATCCATTTAGTATTGGTGATACAGTATCCCGAACACGGTCACAACCTACCAGCAACTAGAAGTCCGGATAGCCCAAGATGAGTTGAGGTATCTATTCTAGGGTTGGGGAGGTCCCAGGTCGAATCCTAGGAAGATCGACTTTCCTGAGGATCGACTTCCCTGGGATCGACTTTTGAGTAAAGTCGATCACCAGGAAAAGTCGACCCCCAGAAAGTCGATCTCTGGAAAGTCGACCCCTGGACCCAATATGATCAGTTAGGCAGTTAGGCGGTTACTGCCCAAATGACCATATTGCCCCCATGAGAACCCCTATAAATAGAGGGCACCCCCCACTCATTAAAGGCAGGTCATTTGGAGCGAAAGGATTCCTAGCGAAGTAGAGCTCTGCACACTTGAGTTCCGGTCCGGTTTCCCGTGGAGTTCCCCGCTTGGCGCTTGCTTGCGCGTCTTGGAGTACTGGTCGGGTTTCACCCCCATCAGTTGGCGCCGTCTGTGACTCAAAGATACTCACGACAAAAGCTCCTCGACTTTTTCGAAAAAAGTGATCGACTTTTTTCCAAGTCGCCAGCTAGGAAGTTTTGCGAGGAAATCAGCCAGCAAGGGATCGACATTTCAGAAGATCGACTTTTTCCTTCCAAGGTCGAACACTCCTTCCAGGAAAAGTCGAACACTCCAGGATGGTGGTAACTAGAAGCACTTCCCAAGGAGGAGGAGCAAATTCTCAGGAGGCGCCAGAGCAACAGCCTGGCAACTCAAAAACTAAAAGGCCAGTGGGTCGACCACCTAAGGCCAATAAAAACAAAAGGACTCCCACAGGACCTGAGACTGAACTCGAAGGTGAACCCGGGCAAACTCCCCAAGCGTCAGCAGGAGGGGAAAATCTGAACATCACAGTTCAGGCGATAGCAGAGGCTATCCGACTCATTACTGAAAAGGAGAAACCTTCGGAAGAACAGCCTCAAAAGGGGGGACCCACAAGCAGCAAGGAACCAAGGTCTGCTGCATCAGAATCCACTCATGGATTCGTAAAAATGCCCATAGAAGAACTGGAAAAAATGAAGGAAACCATAGCGAAAATGAGCGAGAAGATAAAGGATATTGAAAAGTCTAAAACATCAATATACCATTCAAAAGCTCAAACCTCAAAGCAGGCCAAGGCACATCAGGAGGTGTCAAGTCATAGGGCAGCACACTCCAGCGCACCACTACCTCGCAAACCAGAGGAGCAACCCAAACCTCCTCTCAGAAAACCCGTACAGGAAGAAAGCACGGGAGACACGGAAGGAGAAGGCTTGGTTCCAAACTGGATGGTAGGCATGGATGCCTTGCACAAATCGCTGATGGTAAAACCAGCACCTCTGAAGTTCAGGCTACCCAGGCTTCAGGTTTATGATGGAAAAATGGACCCAGCAGACCACATAAATATGTTCGTGGGAGCAATGCAGTGGGCCACATCAAGGGATGACATCTTATGTAGAGCATTCCCAGGAACACTGAAGGGGCCTACATATAGGTGGTTCGTCGAACTTCAGCCAGGGAGCATAACAAGTTTCGAGGACTTAAAAAAGAAATTCGTCGCCCAACACTGTGGAAACACAAGAGTAAGAAAGGGCACAGAATCACTGTTTGCAATCAAACAAAATGGAGATACGCTTCGGAATTATACAACTAAATTCACGGAAGCCATGCAGAAAATCTCCGATCTGAACACAACAATCGCAATATGCGCATACTCAAAAGGGCTAGACATAAACACGCCATTAGCAATAAAGCTAAACGTCAGTAATGTAACATGCATGGAGGACCTGCTAACAAAGGCCCAGAAATACATAAATTCTGAAGAGTATGAGAAAGAAAAAGAAAAAGAGAGAGGTGCCATAAGCAATAAAAAAGCATATGAAGCACCAAAGAAAAAATTC
>LFYR01000215.1:278902-296896 GCA_001185155.1 Zostera marina | reverse complement strand
GGGAATGGGTCTGACGGAAATGGGGAATCGGTTGGTCGGAAATGAAGAATGGGTCAGTTGGAAATGGAGAATGAGTATGTCGGAAACTCACCTCGTTTGTCGTCGGAATTTTCCTCTGAATCGGCTGTTCTCGTCGGAAATCTCGTCGGATTACTACTCTTGCTCCCACTGCTCGTCGGATTTTAGTATTTAGGTTGGGAAAAGTATTTGGGGTTTTAGTATTTAGGTTTTAATTTTTTTAATTTAAAATATCCATTTAAAAGATCCATTTAAAATATTCATTTAAACTTAGTTTATAACTTATCAATTAAAGTTAGTTTATTTGATATCAGAAATAACTTTAATTAAAAATAACTTAGTTAATTTTTCACTTTAAAATTTAAAATATCAAAAATAACTTTAATTTATAACTTTAATTTGTTTTTTAATTTAAAATAAACTTATTTTATAAGTTTTAAAATATCTAATTTATTAAATTGAATTTTAGAATTTAAAAATTAAAATTTAGAATTTAAAAATTAAAATTTATTAAATTAGACTAAAGTTAATATTAGAAATTGATATTTTTTATAATTTTTAAAAAATCACTAGTTGTTAATTTAAAATAACTTTTATAATTTAAAATAACTTTTATAATACTTGAATTTGTAACTTTAAAAATTAAAATACCTTCTTTAAATTTATTTTTTAACTTTAAAATTTAAAATATCTAAAATAACTTCAATTTATAATTTTTATAATTTAAATTTTTAGAATTATCTAATTATAATCTGACTTTAAATTTTTTATAATTTATAATATCTAAAAAACTATAATCTTACTTTTAATATCTAACTCTTACTTTTAACCCTAACTTCTAACCCTAACACTATCTAAATATGTATATATACTTATTTTCACTTATTTTTGTTAATTTTTATTAATTTCTATTAACCCTAACCCTAACACTAACCTTAACCCTAACCCTAATTATTTACATTTATCCTAACCCTAATTATGAAAATTATTAAATAATTGCTATTTGTAACGGAATATCCGTTAAAAATAGTTAAAAAATCCGTTACAATATACAAGTCCATCTTGATATCTAGTATTTGTAACGAAAATAGCAAAGTTAACAGAAATTCCGTTAACTTTGATAATAAGTATTTGTAACGGAAATTCCATTAAGTTTGCTTCGTCCGAACTGCCTACTTTTTTTTGTAATGATTATTTTCACAAGTATTGATAATCCAAGAAAAAACTACCATATTGACTGTTTCCCAAGCCTCAAACTCCTCTGAGCTTTCATCTTTAGGCCTAGAAACCTTCCCATTAATAAATTTTTGTTTTCTTCTAGTAACTAGCCAAAGCATCATGTCTTTCGACCATGTGGGATAATTCATTTGACCTTTAAATAGGTTCATTGACGATTTTATTCCTAGGATTATCACTAGAATGTAGAAAATACACAGATGATCTGGTTATAAATGCAGTCTCCAGATCAAACGCCTTCTTTTGAGTTGAAATTGAAACTGCAACCTCGGCATTTGAGGTTTCCATATCTGTGCTTTCTTCTCTTTCAATTTCCATATAGGAAATGTTTCAAGTAGGATATCAAAAATAAGATATTTAGATTGTTTAATTATTTTAAATAATATAAACCATATCTGGAGGTTTATCATATCTCAAGGTCGTATCTTAATTTATTCTAAATGAACACCCAAGATTAATATCTCACATGAAATCTCATTTTTAATATCTTTCTGAAGCACACCTATATCATATATAATTAGAAGAAAAAATTTATAAATACAGCAAAAAAAACAACTTTAATCTTCGATAATTGGTAAAAGTCCTATATGGCTATCAACAAGGAATTCGGTTCCATCTGGGAAGAAATCTCAAAAAGCAATGGAGATACATGGCTGTCGACTCTTGTATGCACTCCTATTTGTCGACCATCGTTGTCTATATATTTCTAGATCAGACTTAAGGATATACCTCATATATGAGATTTACAATAACAATTTCGGGAAACATGTCAGTATGGATAAGATGATTAATTTATTGGAAGAAATATCTTAATTGGGTAAGATTGAGAAGGGAAGCACAGAAGTTTGTTAAGCACTGCCCTAGTTGTCAGAGAACGAAAAACGGAGATCCATCTCAAAGATTATATACCCCACTGCCCATTCCTGCTCGACCATATATCACTAGACTAGGTCTCACGATAGAACTCGGTTTATTTGACCATTTATCGTATGACAGAAACATCGATTGTTGAAAGTCTAGATTCGTCGATAATGGTAGAAGGATTTTCAAGGAAGGTGAAAGATCCATTCGACTACGGTGAAGGTTAAGTCGATCTCAATCGTGTGTTTTAGGTCTTATATACGACATGGTTCAGGATCACATTGACTATTAGGGTTTCTTAAACTGTCAGGAGAAAGCTCTTTCGTTGTGTTCTCCAACAATGAAGTCAGGATACCATAGGAATCTACCTTCCATCACTATTCCTAACCTGAAAGACAGCCTGAAGATAACCCACACCGCCACTAACGTCGATAGTGTATTCCGTAGAAGTTGTCACTCCTCCCAACTCGATTCAATTATAATTTATAACTTTATCTATATATAAATAGTTGTTAATTATAATATAATATATATGATATATAATTTTTATAGGGAAAACGGGGTGACCTACCGCCCGTGGTTTGCCCTTCCCCGAGATCCGTCTCGGAATATAACTGGGGCAATGAGGCTCGGGGTAAAAAATATAAAATGGGGCAGATTTTCTACACCGTCCTCGGTTACCACCGAGTCACGGGACTGGGGCAACCCGTCCCGTTCTCACCCCTACCCTAGTTGTTGATTACAAAAATATGTAAAATTAACTATAGTAATTTGTAAAAAAATTGCATAATTATAAATTTGGTTGAAGATTAGAAGATAATTTCTTATTTTTAATAAGGCGTCGGTAATTTGATACATTTGACATTGGTGAACTTGTCGAAGGCGACTCAAACTTTTCTCTATAGGTATTAAGATACAGAGGAGAAGGATGAATATATAGAGGAGTTTGCAGCATTTTTGATAAAGTTGTCGAAGGAGTTTTGCCAACATTGCTCTTCTAAATATGAAATATAATAAAAAAGATTAACAAAATTGAACTAAGATAATATGAAATAATAAATAATAATTACAATATTCTCGTCGAGTCTTCGATCGGTCTGGATAGATTTTCCTTTATCTTGTATGTTCAAATCATATATATATATATAGATAACATTAGGAAAATTCCAGTGTTCTGCTTTGATTTTACAAGTTGGGCAGAAAACTAGATGATCAAGATTATCGGAGACAACACATGTTTGGAAAACAATATTCTACATATGAAGAAGGAGAGGAAGGTGATGGATAATAGTATGAAGAAATAAGCTGAAGTAGATTAAAAATGTGGGTACTACAGACTTAAATAAAAGATTCCTTTGAAAAAACAAAAAGAATTATAGATTCGATCTATCTTAAACATTTATATTTTAGATTTCTAATTACATGGGATGATCTTTTATATTTTTCTGTTTAATTTCCTCAATTTAAATCTTCTTTAAAAATTAAATTAAATCCGATATTAATTATATTTTGTTATTATGTCGATATTAATTATAATCTATTATTAACTTGATATTACTTATAATTTATTATTATATATGATATTAATTATGAAAAATCCCGATTAAATAATTGGAAATCACAAAAAAACTTCAAAGTTGCTCCGCAAATGTCGCTCTAGAAAGCGTGTGGAATTGATGCCTTTGATGTACTCAGAAAGTCCTCTTTTAGACCCTTAACCATTTTTTAGGTTGTTACATTACCAATAGGAATATCAAGGCACTTGACGAAGGTTTCATATACCTTAAATCATGTTCTCAGCTTAAGAGATCCGAATCAGGAATGTACCTTTCCCTTCATTATTATATATTATATTCTCTATTAAGAAGAGTACTTTTTCATATGTAAATTATCATCCAAGGAGGTCTGAAGAAGGAGTCGATTTTATACCTTAACGTACAAACAAATCTTCGAAAGCATGTTCTCGGTTAAGTGATCCAAATCTGGAACACATATTTCTCCTTAATCAAACTCATTTACCTATAATTCTAAGATATAAAAAATATTTCAAATAAACTCATTTATCTCATTCACTCTCCTTTCAAATAATCGAATAGTGTCACATCATGTACGCGTAGATGTGGGATGATTACTTGACTCTATAAAAACAAAATTACTTTAACATTTTAAAATATATCATATTATGCCAAGAATATTTTGAAGGGGTTATAAAAGGGTAAAGTCTTATAAAATCAAAACTAAAACATTTTCAGACTTCAAATTTTATACCTATCCAATAATCAAATATCTGTTTGGTCTAATCAAACATGGATTTTTCGATTTCAGATATTGATAATAATTTTGCAATTCAAAAATAATTTTTGGGTAACGAAAATTCTGCCCAATCGCGAAAGTCTTTGGGTAACAAGAATCTATATGTATGACCTCCATTTGGGAGATGGAAAGAGAGTACGTAGCTTTTATCGAATTTGGAATATGATCACAAATCTAACTAATTGAACACTCTTACTAACAAATTTTTACACTAACGAATAAATAACTTAACCAACTTCACTAATTCTAATTATTAATTCTGTGAATTTTCAGAATTTTCCATATTTATCCCTGTAGTTTTTGTTAACTTTCGAATTATATTTCGTAGTGAATGTGAGTTTTATATATTTAAGGAGAAATTGAGGTGAAAACCCACTATTTGAGAACTTATTCTAGCCATTGATTATTAAACGACACTACAAGAAAAGAGGTCTACAACGACATTCATGAAGGATTTTGATAAAAACGCGCGATATGAGCGACGATATTAAAATCGATCGTCGCTAAGTATCTTTTTTTGTATAATTAGCAACAATATATTGATAATCGTCGCTAGATATACATATGAGCGACGATTTAAAATTTATCATCGCCAATAATTGGGACCAATTTATAAAATTTTAAAAGAATGATATAGTTATGTAAAATGACCCATTTAAAATCCCAAATTTCCCCAAATACTTCCCCTAAACCCTCTAACCCTAAATCCTCCATTTTCCCCAAATACTTCCCCAAGGTCTCATTCTCGCCGGATTTTTCGCAACTCTCCTTCTCGCCGGAGGTAATGTTCTTCATTTGTTCAATCATTTATTACAACATTTCATTTCGCCATAGAAATTTATAAAATGAGCATGGATTGTTGGAGAGAGAGAGGGGGGACGGAGGGTAATCGCTGGTCGGTCACTGGTCAGTGATTTGAACATGGATGTTAAAAGTAGCTACTGCTCTTTGTTGTCTTAATGACTCCAGAAACAACAGTGTGACACCTTCGTAAATTCAAATCTTATGGTGAAAACCGACAAAGACATTAGAGTAGATGAAGCAGACCCCACAAATCATCGTGTTTTTTTATCCATCTATCCATAATCCATCCATCTTGTCGGGTAATTTCGAAATCAATTTAATTAATTAATCTTGGAGTGAATTTGAGATCTTGAATTGTAAATAAAAAAATTTAGGAGTGAGTGTCTTGGGAGCGAATTTCTTTTATAAAAAAGCAGCACCACCTGGCAAATGGCAATCCCTTGACATGAGCAGTGACACCTTTTATATATTATCTTGCATCATCCCTCTGCCCCTTACCCCCCACCTCTTTCTTAAATCAACTACAGTACCCCCCCACTCCTATGAATACTTTTTTGTTTTAATGTTAAAACACCTTTTGATTAAGATGCCAACATGACATCATACATTCAATTTTTCATATCATATGGTAATAGTCATTTTTAAGTTTTAACCCTACAGTGTACAGATAAGGGGACAATTCCATCATTCACATGTATTAAGATTCTAAATAACAAATGGTATCACAGAAAATCATATTCTCATTAAATTGGTTTCTATCAAGATTTCATGTTTTCATAATTTCATGGTATTAAAACTTATATATATATTTTTTATTATGAACTATCTTTATAAAATTCCCAATTTGTTTTAACTTCCTCGTTTTGTTTTAATTATTTTGTTTCTGTTGGGGTTTTTGTTTGCGATGGACCTTATTTCTGTTTTATGTTAATTTTATTATCGTTTTATCGTTTTATTACTATTAGTTCAAGTTATAATTTTTTATTTTGTTTCGTCTTCTTGTTTTCAGATTTTATCTTCACATTCCCAAATTTCCGTCGGACTGCATATTTTCATCTCCTCATCTATTGTCGGCAACTTTTATAGGTATTTTTCTTTCTTTTTTAAAAATCAAAATAAATATGATATGAATTTAATAAATAAAATACAACCCATGAATCCCGGCCCCATGAAAATCTTTTAAAAATGCAAGTCATTTAATAAATAAAATGCAACCCATTTAATAAATATCTTTTTTCTTTCTTTCTAAATTAAAAGAAAATCTTTTATGTATCCCCATGAATCAGATAATACTATCTTATTTCCATTATTTACAAGTAGATGGCTTTTAATTTCATTAAAAAAAATAGAACCTTAGAAAAATTTTATCGGCAGGCCGAGCTTAGCCTGTCGAGCCCAAGCCGAACTGAGCCTGCCGGGCCCGAGCCCGAGCTGAGCCTTTCTTATTATGATTTTTTATTTATTTTTCATGATATATAGATACTCTGAATTAGTATTTTAGATTATACGTACATGCAACTCATTTTTGCATGTTTCAATTATTTTATAGAATGGCCGGCAATGATCAAAATTGGATGTACAACCGACTAGATGAGAAAAAAAAATTACCGATTTATTTCTCAATGGCATTGAGCGATTTCTAAGCTTTGCATTCTCAGAATCAATTATTACTCGTGAAGATGGAAAAATTAAATACCCTTCTAGTATTTGTTGTTATTTAAATAAGGAAGTTAAATATATAATGACAGTTCATCTTTACAAGTTCGGTTTTATGAGTGATTACACTAATTGGGACAGACATGGAGAACAAAGGAAAAGAGTACGTGTAGATGAATGCATCACTATAAATGATGTTGAAATGGTCGATGATGAACGTATTAATACTAATCCATTTGTCGACATGGTCCACGATGCAATTAGACCATTTGATTTACATGATGAAAAACCGAATGATGAAGCCCAAAAGTTTTACGATTTGCTAAATTCTGGTTATGCGAAAGTATATGAAGGCTGCGATGCATCTGTTTTGGAGATCTTGATAGAATTAATGTATCTTAAATCAACCTATGAACTATCTGTGGAAGGCTACGATACCTTGATGAAAACTATTCAGAAGATCGTACCAAAACCTAACAAGCTTCCAGATAAGTTTTATAAGGCTAAATAAAAATTGAAAAACCTTGGTTTGAAACATGAAAAAATAGATGCATGCACGAACAATTATATATTATATCGAAAAGAATATAGAGAGTTAACTGAATGCCCGACATGCCGTGAACCAAGGTTTAAGACACAAACAAGCGGTGGTTGTGATATTTCAGTTAAAATTCTTCGTTATTTTCCTTTGATCCCTCGACTATAACGACTATACCATTGTTCAAGGATTACGAAAGAAATAGTATGGCACAGTACACAACGTCAAGAGGTCCCTAATGAGTTACGACATCCGTCTGATGGCAAAGCTTAAAACATTTCGATAGTATTCATTCTAGATTTGCATCTGATGGTCGAAATATGAGGCTTGGTCTTTCTACAGATGGATTCAATCCTTTCGGTCATTCTTCATCACAATACTCTTTATGGCCAGTGATCGTCACATCGTACAACCTTCCTCCGTGGATATGTAACAAACAACAATTTATGTTCTTAACTATGTTGATTCCCGGTCCTAAAGGTCCAAAAAAAGAAATTGACGTTTATTTGAAACCATTGATTGATGAGCTTAAACTACTATGGATTGAAGGTATCGAGACTTACGATGCCTTTAGTAAGTCAAATTTTACAATGAGAGCATCACTTTTATGGACTATTTCTGATTTTCCAGCCTATGCAATGTTGTTTGGTTGGAGTACACATGGGAAGTTATCATGTCCATATTGTATGGAAAAGACTAAATCATTTTATTTGATAAATAGTGGAAAACTTTGTTTTTTCGATTGTTACCGTCGGTTTCTTCCCGAACATCATTCATTTCAACGACAAAGAAATAAATTTTTAAAGAAAGTTGGGAAGACACACAATTGGACGAAAAGAATTTTTTTTTTCGAATTGCCGTATTGGAGTTCATTACTTTTTCGTCACAATGTTGATATAATGCATGTTGAGAAAAATGTTTTTGATAATATTTTCAATACAGTAATGAATGTGAAGATGAAAAGCAAAGATAATCTCAAAAACCACAAAGATCTTATAAAATTAGATATTCGATATGACTTACACCCTCGAGTGATTGGAGATAAAATATATCTTCCTAAAGCATTGTATGTTTTGGAAAAACTTCAAATAAAAAAAGTGTGCGAATGAGTGTCTCTACTTCGTTTTCCCGATGGTTATGTGTCAAACATCTCTAAATGTGTCAAAATCAATGAAAATACTATCACGGGAATAAAAAGTCATGATTGTCACGTATTTATGCAGAGATTATTGCCTATCGCTTTTGATAATTTTTTACCAAAACAATTTACTAATGTATTTACCGAAGTTAGTCGTTTCTTTAGCAACATATGTTCCCCAACACTTAAAGAAAATGAAACGAAGAAACATGGGGAATCAATTGTAGAGATGGTATGTAGATTGAAAAGACATTTCGATCTTCTTTTTTTGATTCAATGGAGCATTTGTTGATCCATCTTCCATATGAGGCTGAAGTTGGGGGACCAGTGCAATATAGGTGGATGTACCCTTATAAACGGTAATTCTCTTTTGCGAACAATCAATATTGTAAATTATATATTTATATGATATAAATATAATTTCTATTTACAGATTTATGGTTTTCTTGAAAAAGAAAGTTCGTAATAAGGCATGCGTTGAAGGGTCTATTGCAGAGGCTTATATTGCTGAAGAACTAGGTACATTTTTCTCGATGTACTTCGATAGTACGTTCATATGAAAATTCAGGAGAAAATCAAGGAAATCGAATCTGGTGGTGGTTTGTCAATATTTACTCAACCAGGTCGTGCTTTAGGAGGAAGTGTTCGTAGATATATATATGATAGAGAATATAATGCTATAATGATTTATGTGCTTCTCAATTGCAATGAAGTAGTACCATTTCTAAGAGAATTCGAGGACGAAATGATTCACGAAAATGTAAACATTTTCGATAAGGAATTGCAGAGAAAAACTGATTCTCTTTTTCATAAATGGTTCATAGATCGCATGAAGTATGGTCAACAAGATCAACGGTTGTGTATTCTTTCGAAAGGTCCTCATAGAGAAGTTACATGTTATAAGAAATATATTACCAATGGATTTAAATTTCATGTGCAAAGTGAAGACAAAAGCAAAACGTCGCAAAACTGTGGTATCATGGTTCGTGGGACTTCTTCTTATGGAGATGATGGAAATAATTATTAAGGAGTTCTTCAGGAAATTATCGAACTTGAATTTCTTGGTGATGATACTCGATTTTCGATGTTTAACAGTATTTGGTATGATATTCACAAAGGAATCAAAATAGACATGTTCAAAACAGTGTCAATTGATACACATTCTAAACAAAAAACATACGAGCCGTTCATTTTTTCTTGGCAATCTGAGCAAGTTTGTTATATACCGAATGCATCCGGAAAATCAACTGATTGGTATATGGTGCTTAGAACAAAAGCTTGAGATGTCATTAACGTTTCAGAAAAAGATTTAGATACATATCAAGAAGATTTTAATGAATTTGATGTGAATGCAATCAACGATGACACGATTGATGATGTATCTTTGATGATGTATTTTTGAAGAAACAAATATTGACAACGATATTCAATTAGATAATGTAGATATTGAATCCGATAATGATTTTATAAGTGACGAAGAAGGATTTTGGTGTGATTGTAAGTTAGTTCAAAATATAATGATTTTTTATGTCATGATCTTTTATTGTTATAGTTAATAGAATTATGTCATGATTTTTTCCAGAAACGGCAGGTGGACAAGGACGTAAACGTGGTCAAATACGTGGACAACGACAATCCGTCGACAATGAGGTAGAATCAGCTCGTCGGTGTACTAGAAAATTTTAAAAATGAATTCCGCAACCTTCAACACCATTTCCTGGAGTTGTTTTTCAATCTGGGTATGTAGTTCATTTCAAAATTAAATAATCAAATTACTTTCTTTTCATTATATTAATTGAATTTAAAAATTAACTTACAGAACATTTCCAAATGATATACGAAAGCAAATTGGTTGCTTGGTTAAAGGATTTATTCCAGGGGCAGAAATTACATGGGCTCAATGGAGCGATGAGGATAAAGATATAATTTGGGAAAAAAATTTGGTATGTTATGTGATTGTATATCATCTATATGTTCAATTTATTTGATTATTTGAGAAATAACTCAACAATTTTTTCTGTGTAGAAATTCTTTAAATTTGATGACCAAGACCGTGTTCAGATTGCATTCAATCAGTACCTGACTATTAATTATCCTAAATGGCTTAGAAAAGCGAGAATGGATGCAAAAAGAAATGCTGGTGTCTCTGAACTTGATGAGAATTGCAAAGATTTCCCTCCAATATACATTACAAATGAAAAATGGGGACTAATGATGGACAAGTTTTTGGCACCAGAGTTCATAGAAAAATAAAAAAAGAATTCAGAAAATCGAAATAAAAACGAAGATTATTTGATGGACAAGGGTGGATCGGCTTCTTTTGAAGCCAACTCTCATGCATTAGTAAATTTATATTTTAAATTCTTTTAAATTTAAATATTTTATGAATTTTTTTAACTAGTTTTTATCATATAGACTATAAAATTAGGTCGAAAACCTTCATTTCAAGAGGCATTCTTGTCAACTCATAAGCCATTAAATGATAAAGGAAAAACTATAATGGTGAGTAATCATTTATTAATATATTTATATTTTTTTAATTGTTTCATATTTGATTTTGTTAAAGACCGAATATGAAAATTTGAATGAAAAGCTTCAAAGACAAGAAGATAGTGATTCTGATTCTTATGAAGATAGCGAAGACGAAAATTTATCGTCTCAAGGTTCAACTTCATTTTATAATAAGCCTCGTTTTAAGATCGATTATATCGGACCTTGGCTCAAAGCATCAAAAGGAAAGAAAAATGCGTGCATTCTGAGATTTAGAATTGGCAATGAATCGATGTTATCAAATAAAAAAAGAAGGAAAATGAGGAATGAGGAAACTGAGAAGCATAACACTGAAAAGTTTGAATTGACAGTTTTCAAAGCCGTTGAAAAACAAATAGAAGCGTTGGAAATACAACATGAAAAACGTTTTCAAATGATGGAACAACGGTTATTTGAAAATATTCATGTGAGTTTAATAGATGTTTTTAAATATTAATGTTTTTAAATAAGTTTTTAAATTAATTAATTTTGTAATATATTCATTTATTTTCAGGTTAAGTCTACAAACAACGACCCTAATTTTCCATCATCTAGTAATGTTCCTGTTGTTCCTTCATCTGAGATGAATTAAATTATTCCTATATCGAGAAATTATTGGGAAGAAGAAAATACTTTCAAATCGACACCTCCACCCAAGGGTAAAACTTTAAATATTTCTTATATTTTTAACAAAAAAATTGTAGAACACTATTAACTCTAATGAAAACATATATTTCATAACATATAAATGTTGAATCAATATGTATTACTTTTTTTGTTAATCTAATTTATTAAATGATAGTATTATCGAGATTTATAGTAAATGTGTGTGATTGAATATGTGTGATTAATTAAATGTGTGTGATTGAATATGTGTGTATATTTATTATTTTCAGGTATGAATTGAGATATGGAAGACTCTAAATGAGCACCCATTTAAATTTCAATATTTTTTTATTTTATTTTATAATATTTTAGCGACGATTTAGCGATGATTTAGCGACGATTAGTTGAGACAGGGAACAATAAAATTTATTAATAGCGACGATTTAGCGATGATGTCTTCAAATATTAACGACGATTTAGCGATGATAGAGGAAAAACTATGATGGTGAGTGATCATTTATTAATATTTCATAATAAATTTATTTTTTCTTAATTGTTTTATATTTGATTTTCGTAAAGGCCGAATATGAAAATTTGAATGACGAACTTCGAAGACAAGAAGATAGTGATTCTGATGAAGATAGCGAAGACGAAAATTTATCGTCTCAAAGTTCAACTACATTTCAGAGTAAGCCTCTATTTAAAAACGATCATATTGGACCTTGTTTAAAGCATCAAAGGGAACAAAAAATGGCCGCATTCTGGGATTTAGATTTGGCAATGACTCCATGTTATTAAATAAAAAGAGAAAGAAAATGAGCAATGAGGAAACTGAGAAGCAGAACACTGAAGAATTTGAATTGGCAGTTTCCAAAGCCGATGAAAAACGAATGGAAGCGTTGGAAATACAACACGAAAAACGTCTTCAAATGATGGAACAACGGTTATTTGAAAATATATATATGAGTTTAATAAATGTTTTTAAATTAGTTTTTAAATTTATTAATTTTTGAATATCTTCATTTATTTTCAGGCTAAGTTTACAAGCAACGACCTCAATCGTCCATCATCGAGTAATGTTCTTGTTGTTCCTGTTTCATTTGAGTTGAACCAACTTATTCCGTTATCGAGAAATTATTGGGAAGAAGATAACACTTTGAATTCGACACCTCGACCAAAAGGTAAGACTTTAGATATTTCAAATATTGTTCAAAAAAAAAATTGTAAAATACTTAACATCAATGTGTGTGATTGCAAAAAAACAATGTCTATTCCTTTTTTGGTTAATCGAATTTGATTTAGAATAAATGTGTGTAATTGAATATTTGTGATTCAATGTGTGATTGAATGTGTGTTTTGATGAATGTATGTGATTGAATGTATGTCATTGAATATATGTGATTGAATATATATTATTTGCATGTATGAATTGAGATTTGTAAAGCTCTAAATGAGCACCCATATAAATTAAACATTTTTTTATTGTATTACATTTTAGCGACGATTTCTTCCATATCGACTTTTCAAAGTTTTACTTCCTCCAATTAATCTTTTCCACTCAGGTTCGCTTTAGCCCCCAAAAAGGGCTCGACCTTAACCTATAAGGGAGCTCGACTTTAGTCCAACAAGGAAGGGCTCAACTTTTGCCATTTGTGACTTTTTCCGAAACCAAAGAACTTCTTAGAGTACGAATCCCAAATTCTGTTAACTAGTGGGTAAAAAGAGTATAAATAGTCCACTAAGGTATGGGACTTCAGTTCAGAAAAGAATCATTCCAGGTTGACACATGTATTTACTCTTAAAAATGGCCAAAAATTTCATTAAAATTTGGGGATTTTCGGTGATTTTTTTTGTTATTCTACGATTTTGACAAATGAAAGTAGGCTTAAAAAGAGACCTAATGATACGGCCGGAGCATATCTTCTCCAGTGCAGAAACGACGACGTCGAGTGCCGGTCGACCATGACATTTATCAAGTCGACTACGTGATGAATCGCACCGATGATCACGTAGTACTGCATCCTAGACCCTGAGCTACCAATGAATTAGATAAAAGATATTTACTATAAGAAGTTGTATAATTAAGCAGTTGTATAAACAGTTGATAAAAGATATTCACATAGAAGAACGTGTTTATCATGTGTGAGCAGTTACCCTCATCATGGGGTTGCATGTAACGAGATCAACCCCATGTACTGCATGGTGAGGTCGATCCCTATATGTATTGATATTGTTGGAATGGAAGATACGAAAAATTACAGCATTCTCTCTACTCTCGCTCTCTTCTTTAGACCCAGTGTAAGAATAATAGAATTGACGTCCTGATTGTAAATCCGGAAAAATTTGATCAACAAATAATGGGGTAAGTGGTGGCCGGTGAAGAAGCGTCAGACGAATTGACAATAGATAAGGTATTGGTGTTACGTGAAGGGCTATCGATAGAAATTATTGTCTGAACATCATAATCCATTACGAATCTGTAAAAAAGTAAATGTTAGGAGTGAAGGATCGAGATTGTAAATAAAAACAAAAGAGTCAGTGAAGATGTAGCTAGGTGAAAATAAAGGGAAAAACAGGCTGAGAGTAGTAGGAGACGTAAGTGATTATAAAAAAGAATAACAAATATTTTTATATAGGAGACGTAGTAGAATAGATTATGGGGTTAGGAAAATTGGATTCAAGAAATTCATAAACACCAATTGAAGAACAATGGTTTAAACTATTTGAGGAACAATGGTTTAAACTATTTGAGGAACAATGGTATGAACTAAATGAGAAACAATGGTTCTAACAATTTTAGGAACAATGTTTCTAACCATTTCAGAAATAATGCTTCCGCCTATTGTAGTAACAATGGTTTCAACAGTTTGAAGAACAACGTCTCTATGACTATCACAGGAACAGACGACAATGGTTTGACCAACTCGAAAAAGAGTGGAGTCGACCACCTCAAGAAGATGTACATCGCGAACTACATCAACAACAACTATTGAAATATCAGAATGATATTTATGGACAACTATAGTTGATATATTGAGGAGATTTGGGAGACTCTAATAAGGAACAATCAATGCATACATGGATTCACTACAAAAAAAAGTAGGCAGTTCGGACGAAGCAAAGTTAACGGAATTTCCGTTACAAATACTTATTATCAAAGTTAACGGAATTTGTAACGGAATTTCCGTTAACTTTGCTATTTCCGTTACAAATACTAGGACTTATATATTGTAACGGATTTTTTAACTATTTTTAACGGATATTCCGTTACAAATAGCAATTATTTAATAATTTTCATAATTAGGGTTAGGGTGAATGTAAATAATTAGGATTAGGGTTAGGGTTAAGGTTAGTGTTAGGGTTAATAAAAATTAACAAAAATTAGTAAAAATAAGTATATATACATATTTAGATAGTGTTAGGGTTAGAAGTTAGGGTTAAAAGTAAGAGTTAGAAGTTAGCAGTTAGGGTTAGAAGAAGTTAGATTATAGTTTTTTAGATATTATAAATTATAAAAAATTTAAAGTTAGATTATAATTAGATAATTATAAAAATTTAAATTATAAAAATTATAAATTGAAGTTATTTTAGATATTTTAAATTTTAAAGTTAAAAAATAAATTTAAAGAAGGTATTTTAATTTTTAAAGTTACAAATTCAAGTATTATAAAAGTTATTTTAAATTAACAACTAGTGTTTTTTAAAAATTATAAAAAATATCAATTTCTAATATTAACTTTAGTAGGTTAGGGTTAGTCTAATTTAATAAATTTTAATTCTAAAATTCAATTTAATAAATTAGATATTTTAAAACTTATCAAATAAGTTTATTTTAAATTTAAAAAAAAATTAAAGAAGTTATAAATTAAAGTTAATTTTGATATTTTAAATTTAAAGTGAAAAATTAAATTTTAAAAAGTTATTTGAAGTTATAAATTCATTTATAAATGTTATTTTTAATTATATATCCTAAAAAGTTAAAAATTAACAACTAGTGATTTTTTAAAAATTATAAAAAATATCAATTTCTAATATTAACTTTTAAATTTTAATAAATTTTAAATTCGAAAATTCAATTATATATTAACTTTATTTTAAATGGTTATCAACTAAGTTTAAATGAATATTTTAAATAAATAAAAAACCTAAACTACTAAAACCCCAAATCGTGATTTCAACCTGAACCCCCAAACCTACTCCCAACGATACTTCCTGTCCGGCGATTCCAACCTCTCAGGCGAGGAGCGAGCAACTTCCTTCACCGTTTCTTGTCCATTCCTGTCCGGCGAGCAACTTCCCGTTGATACCTCCCATCCATTCCTGTCCGGCGAGAAACTTGCGGCTACATCTCCAGTTCTGTCCGGCAAGATTAGGCTTCCATCCGGCGAACGTCAACGTCTTCGATTAGGCTTCCATCCGACTCAGGTTAGACTCCACAATCCATCTTTGGCCGGGTTCTGAATTTTTTTCAATGTTTAATCAATATCGATTTAGGTTTACCATTTCACTTTCTTTCCATTTCAAAATTCTTTGGGTTTTTCTTTTCCCGAAATTAAAATCTCAACTAGTATATCCAGAAATCATCACCTATTTTCCCCAATACGTACATGTCCCCCAATATAGTTTAGAGTTTAGAAGAAAAAAATTGCGTATTTCCCCAATACGCAATTACAACTGGAGTGTTGTGGGAATTAAGGGATTGAGGATTGATTCTCTCCATTAATGACTCATAAATCCTTTATTGCCCAACTGTAAATTACTGTCTCATACCATCTGTCTATCTATCTATTAGTTGATGTTATACGATCTGTAAATATGGATATTGGATCTATAGAACTAAACTTGTGTAAAGTTACCAAATTTATGTTAATAATTAAGCAAGAAGTTAAAAATAAAATGATTTCTTATTAATGAATTCCAATCTTGGATGGAAGAATAGTTGTAGAAAATTGGATTTTGGCAATGTGTGATTGGTAAGTTGTGCAACCAAAATGAGCTATAAAAGATACAAATTCACTTCACCTACCCTCTGTCACTTCTCCAAAGTCAGAAAATGCCTCTTTAAGAGTTTGATCGTCCATGTTGAAATTTTAAATTACATGCTTTATCTTCAAATTTAAATATTTTTGAAAATTCAACACAAATATTAGAAATTTATTTGACACATCATTGAGTGATAATAGATTTGATTGTAAATATCTAATTTATTTTTTCTATTTTTTCCGTATGTCAGGGATCTTCACAGTAATAAATTGACAGGACCAATTCCTCCACAAATTGGAAAACTGAAGCATCTGAGATCATTGTATGTCAGTTATAACTTATAACTAAATAGTATTTATAAATGGTGCAACTTGAGTTTTGTGCCGTGCCATCATCTATTTTTTGAAAGCAAATAAAAAATTTCATTATTAAAATGAAGGGAATTGCCCAGTTTACATGGAGTTCGTGTCATCATTTTTTAAATGTTCTGAATTTTGAATTTTAATAATTAATACAGCATTAGCATAAATTTGGACTATTGCAAAATTATAATATCTTTATAAAAGAAAATAATACAATAGTTTTGTTGTGTGCTTATTTGGCATAAAGAATACTCTTCCACTGATTTTTCACTCATTATTGTAAGAATAAACTTCATGATTGTTAAAAAAATTTCCATTATTCTGCAAAATAAACTATTATCTGAACAATGCGTAGATTGTCTAATCAATTTTGAATAACATGATTCAGACAGCAGTTAGATTATTCCATCTTCTCTACATCCTTAGAAACATGATGGTCATCTATCAATTTTGCACATTAACATCAATTTTGGCTAGCTATGGGTCCAAAATCTAAATGAGAACTGTTAAGACAAAATTTTATTAAGTCCATGTAATTGAAATGCCATTTTTAATCAGACTGCCGTACGAGGCATTAGGAAATTAAGATTTTCAGATGTTAATCCTTTCATTAGTTCTATGAAGTGTGCAAGTCACAAAAATTACCCAAATTCCAGAGAAATGATTTTTGAATACTTATTTTAATACATTTTTCATTTAAATATTGATTTTTAAGAGGTTTCTTTTTATTTGTATGTTAGGAGATAAACTAAAATGACTGCTCAAATAGAAGGGCTTGACAAATCATGGTTGTTTGAAAGTTCAACCTCGATGAAATTTCAAAGTGGATTGAAAAGTTTTTTAGATTTTGCTGAAATCTATTCAAACCACAAGATGGAGCCTGGATTAAAACTACCATGTCCTTGTTCAAAGTGTCACAATGGCAAATATTATAATCGTAAGACCATTAG
>LFYR01000215.1:263761-278802 GCA_001185155.1 Zostera marina | reverse complement strand
TGCATTATCGGTGGATGTATCCTATTGAAAGGTACTTGAAAACATTAAAAGGTTATGTTAGGAATAAAAGCCAACCTGAGGGGAGTATTGCTGAACAATATATTGCCGAAGAATATTTAATATTTTGTTCTCGTTATTTGTCAGAAAATGTTGAAACAAAATCCAATAGACCTGATCGTAATTGTAATGGGTATATTGGTAAAGCTACACACACTAATCTTGATGATAAGATATTTGAGCAGGCACATCGATATGTGTTATTCAATACAGATGAAATAACGAGTTTTAGAGAACTTCATGTGGATGTCATTCGTCGCAGTTATCCGGGAATGAATTCCAAACATATAGAAAGAAAGCATCATGAAAAATTTCCAAGATGGTTCAAAGATCATATAGATACATGTACTAAAGTAAAATTTAGCATTTGGCGACTTTCACGTGGTCCAAATATAGATATGAAAAAATTCAAAGGATATAGAATGAATGGTATTAAGTTTCTTTGTACGTCGAGTTCGGTGAAACTAAAGACTCAAAATGATGGGATTTTAGTGTCGGCCGAGACATCATGTTATTTAAGTGTTAGAGATGTAAACCCAATAGTGAATCGACAAAACTATTATGGAAGATTAAATTATGTTGTTGAACTACAATATGGACCAAATCATATAGAAACACTCTTTCATTGTAATTGGTTTGATGGCCAATCTACAAATGGAATACAAGTTGATACGTTTGGTATTATATCTATAAACACTAAACGATTAAAACACCAAGACGAACCATTTATCTTGGCAGCACAAGCACAACAATGTTTTTATGTGGATGATCCTAAAAAATTAGATTGGAGTGTTGTATTGAAAAGGCCACCTCGAGATTTGTAGTGCCTAATTATGGATTGCTTATATATTATTTGTGAGTAATTTTTTAATTTATTTATTTTACTGTTTTTATTGATTTTAAGTGCTGAATATTTTGTTGTGTTCACAGATTATAAATGGCACCCAAAAAGCATTGGTTAGTAAAAAACAATGATTTACACGAAGTTCTGTCGACCATGAAGAACCTTCTGCAAGTACTCATGTTCCGACTGCAACTTCGACTCCAAGTACTTCAACTCCTCAAATTCCAACTCCAACTCCTCAAGGTTCGAGTACTCCAACTCCAACTCCAAATCAAATTACAACTCCAACTCCTCAAGGTACGAGTACTCCAACTACTCAAGTACCAACAGAAATGAGTGAATCTAATTCCGACTCCGACTCAGACCTCAGAGATAATGATGGTAACTAACTAATTATAATCGATGTGTATATTATATAATTGATTGATTTATGTGTATTTATTGACTCATTATTTTTTATTTCAGAATTGAGTCTACCAAACAGAAGAGGTAGAAACTTAGATCATCCGGAAGATCACCCCAAACAAGGTGAAAGATATAAAATAGAATGGGAGCCAACACACATGCAACCAACTGGACATCTGCGTAAGAAATTTAATGCTATGATCAATAGAGTCGCAAAAATGCATACAATTTTTCCATTGAATGTGAACTGGCCGAAACAAATATCTTAGAGCTTTCGACAAGCATTCAAGTACATTGAGGTATGTTTTTATTTATTTTCTGATTTAGATTATTTTTAGTCGAATAATTTTTCAATTTTTATTATATAGGTTGATTTTGATTTAGACAGTTACCCAAATGCTCATCAATACATCAAATTCAAACTCAACAATACTTGGAGGCGTTATCGAAACTACATAAAGGAAAAATACTTTGACCCATTTGTTGTTGATGAATCAACTGAAAGGATGTATATATGCTAGTCTTCCTCCATACATTGATCGATTCACTTTCGAAAAGTGTGTGAAAGAATTATGGACTACAGAAGAATTTAAGGTATTGTTTTTTATACATCCATACTTCAATAATTTACTATTTTATATTGTAAGTTGTTTAACATTATATATGAATTCGCAGAGAAAATCAAAAATAAACAAAACAAACCGGAGTAAGAAAATACTAAACCATAAAACAGGGTCAATTCCTTTCAGTGCAATAAAAGAAAATCTGCAAAGCGAAGGCATTGAGGCATCACGAATCAATGTATTGATTCGTTCTTCTGGTACTGACAACGAAGTCGTTGTAAGTCTTAGTTTATTTTCAAATGTTCATAAATAGTAGTTTATTGATCTACTCATAGCTTATTACTTATTTTATAGAGAAACTTGTCTGAATATTACAAAAGTGATGAAATTCAAGAATTACGCCCAACAACGGATGAAGATGTATGTTTTAAATTATTTTACTATTTCAAATTATTCAAATGTTTTATTTTCTTATATATTATTTTTCGCACGTAGGTGATTCAACAAAAATGCATTTCTAAGTTTATTCAAAGCAAAAAAGGGAGGCACATTGGACTTGGTGGAGGATCATTTGCTGAGTCAAGCACTGCTTCTACCAGATTTTCAATTGAAATGAATGCAAGATCTATCGAGAAAGAAAAAGAAAAAGAAAAAGGAAAAGAAAAAATGAACGATCAAATGGAAAAGCTAATGGAGGTATGTGTATGAAAGTCAATAAAATTTTAAAGTAATACATAAATATAAATGAATACATAAATATAAATGAATCTTAAATGTTTTACAGGATAATCAAATTTTAAAAAGGAAATATGATGAAATGTTTGATATGTTTGAAGACCTGAAGAAAACAGTTTTATCTCAATCAAATACAACTCCACAACCTTCAGATCGTGGATCGTTGCAAGATAGAAGTATTAATGCAGGTCAGAGCGATCAAAGATATCAAACTCCTCCATCGAAATAGGTCTTTCATGTTATTTTTGTCGAATGTTAGTTTTCTTCAATGTTAGTTTTGTTGAATGTTAATTTTGTTGAATGTTACTTTTCTTGAATGTTGAATGTTGTTTATGTATTGAATATTTGTTGAATATTGAATGAATTTACAAGAATTAATATTAATTGAATGAATTTACAGGAATTAATATTAATTGCATGAATTTACAGGAATTTGCAATGATTTTACAGGAATTCTGGAATTCCAGTGGCACTGGAATTCTGGAATTTTTTTTTCCTTATTTGTAACGGAATTTGTAACGGAATTTCCGTTACAAATACCTAAAAATTTTGTAACGGATTTTTCTTTCCGTTAACTTTAACTTCAGAGTATTTGTAACGGATTTTTGTAACGGATTTTGGTATTTTTAACGGAAATTTTGTCTCGGACCAAAGTTAACGAAATTTTCGTTAAAAATAGTATTTGTAACGGAAATTCCGTTAACTTTGCTCGTCCTAACTGCCTACTTTTTTTTGTAGTGAGTATATCACTTAAGGACAAAACACATAGGAGTGGACTTCAACTTTGTTAGAGAAAGAGTGAGGGAAAAACAATTGCTAGTTAAATATATCCCAACAACAGAACAATTAGCAGATGTTCTGACCAAAACTTTGGGAACTTCACTCTTCTCAAAGTTTAGAGATAAACTAGTAATTGCTTTACAACATACTATATGATTTACTATTGTTTATTTTTATGTTTAGTTTTATTGTTACCCTATTTTGAAATTAAATTCTTGTGTGTATATGTCATCTGAATTGATTGATACAAATATTTATATTTCATCTGAATACTATTGATTCTGCTGATATGAATATTACATTTGGGAATATATAATCAAGCTCTTAACACTCCATATATTTGATATAAATATCTTCTATACTTTTCGCTTGTTCTTGTGAGTGTATGTTTGTGCAGGTTTTTTGTTTTGTTTTTACAGTGATAAAGATGGAGATAAGCAGGATAATTAGGAGCTAAGAGTAGCATGGATTGATCTATTCCATTCTCTAGATGGTACAATTGCTGATGACGTGAAATTTGTCACAAGATATGAGAGTTTATGCAAAGTTCTGGAAAGAATTCGTTGAGATGATAAGAGGGTTTTCCCATATTAAAAACAACCAATTGGTTTTTTATCCCATATATTGTGTCAGGGAATTAATTTCACTTATGAACAAAAGCACAACTCAAATAAACTTGAAAGCTGAAGACTATTGATACTGCTATTAGTAGTTGCTGGGTTTTACAAATCAAGATTCTTTATAAGAAATCTCAATTCAAAATGCTGGATTTGAGGGGGAATATTAAGTATACATATCATATAGATAATATAATACAATATATGGATGTAATTGTAATTTAACCAAACTAAGAATTATATAAATAGTTTGATAAATTAGGTTTAAAGTTTAAGTTGAATGTTTAGTGAATGGATTGTTATAGAATAAAGCTTTTCTTTGAAGATTGCTATTCTATCAAAAATATCCAATGGCATTAAAAACAAAATTAAATTAATAACGAGGGTATTTTGGACACAAAAATCCGTATGTATTTTTGAGTGCCGAAGCAAGAGGTGTGTATATTAATCACAAGTAAAGTTATTAAAAATTTACAAAAATTAATTAAAAAAATAAGAAAATCTCTTACTAGGAATAGATATGGGTCGGGTTTGGCTCATGTTTTCCCTAATCAGAATCATAGTTTTGAAATCAGATTTTGGTCAAAACCTGAAAACATCTAAAATTATAAAACCCGAATCCGATTTGGATTTCGAGTTTGGTCGGGTTCTGGTTTGATAGTTTTTTTAAAATTTTGCATTAAAAACCCTATTATTTAAATAATTTGATCAAATAATTCTTAAAATCTTAAATAAGATAAAACATCAAATAATTCTTAGTCGAAGACGTAAATGTGTCGATGGATCCGACGACGACAACGGCGAGGAGAATGAAGATAAAATAGAAGATCGTAAAATTTTTGAGCTTCAACATTCGGTTCATCATCATGCAAATCAATTGGTCTACTTGCATCGTAGATCATGTCAACAAATGGATTAATATTCTCGGTCATGTCAACATCATGAGTGGTGATGCAAATTTCAACACGTGGTTTCTTTTTTGGTTCACCATGTTTATCCCAATTCGTGTAGCCACGCATGAAACCGAATATGTAAAGATGAACTCTCATCATATCTTGATCTTGCTTACTCAAGCAACAACATTGACCACAAGGACATTTAATTTGTCCTCTTTCACCAATGGAGCTAGAATAGATGAAGGCAAAATTCAAAAATTCACGGACACCCTCAACAAATGAGTCAGTGATCTGTCTCTTATTATCTAATCTCTTGTACATCCAACATCGATCGTCATCGATCACTCTACAAAACAGATAAAAAATACGTGTTTAGTTTTTAAATGTACGTAAACGACATAATTCTAATTAATGACAATTTAAATTTTGCCATAACCTTATTGTAATTTCAATTCCATTATAATTTAGCCAACCTAAATAGAGAATTTCATTCAATATATAATAAAAACATTTTACATAATTTCATTCAATGAAGATATTACCAAAACATAAATTTCACATAAGTTTACTAAACTATTATTCGACTAACTATAGTTATCATTCACACTCATCCCATCGCTGTTTTCGCCGACTTCATCGTCGCTTGAAATTACTATACTAAAATGATAATTAAAATTAACTAAACAATAATTAAGTAATGCATTTAAAAAAATTAGATTAATAAACTAAAATGATAATTAAAATCAGAAATTACGTACTTCGATTTTTTTGTGAAGTTTCAAATACACCTTTGAGTTTGGAATAAATCTTTGGAAGAAACCCTTCTTTAACACCAACACCTGTGAGTTTGGAATAAACTATATTAAATTACAGTTAGAATTAATTGTTTCAATTTTTTAAAATTTTGCCATTACCATTTTACTTTTAATGATAATTTAAACATATATAACATAAAATTAAACCTGCAAATAAACATATATCAACAACATACAAATGAAGATGAATACAAACGACAATCCTTAAAATTTTAACATACAATGGAAGCATACTCAGATACAAATTTTTCGCGGAGAAATTTAAACAGCAAATACTATATAACGAGAAGTTCATGAAATTTAAATTTCAATTAGTTCTTACGAGATCTCACAGTTGAGAAAAACAGAAGAAAAGAAAAACAGAAGAAATACATGTGGTCAAGAGGGAAAAATTTATATAAAAAGAGGAAAAGCTTCTTATGATATTTCAAGATTGGAGTATTTTATTTCAAATAAAATAAAATCAAGGTTTACTTTATCTGAATTTTGTCCTGTACTCGATTCAACTGATGTACTATCATTGAAAAATACCTTGATGCAATTCAATTGAGATTTTTTTATATGAAGATTATACTAATGAAATCAAACATTACATGAAACATCATGTATTCATGTTTGTTTGTCGGTGGAAATGTGAATAAGTCTGTGAATAAGTCGGTATCTACTTTGACTCAAATGACACTATTTTTTTCCCCTTTGAATACTTTACAGTTTACATTCAAAATATGTTTGCATATATATTATATATGGACCAAAAAACATCAAGTGTACTTTAATATATACTACAGCCTAGAATGAATGAGAAGTTCAAATCGTAAAAAACAATGTTCTAGTATTAATGTGCATTTTCTTCTACCTTCTACAATTCTAATTCTCCAAATAATAATAATAATTTTTTTAAACATAGAAAAACAGAAAAGAAATGTTCATCGTCAACCAACATTTTAAGAAGTATAATTCAATTTTAAAAAATCACACGTCTTGAAATCAAATTAAAATACGATATTTTATGTTTTCTGTTAATTTATTTTAAATCCACATCCCTAGTCGTGAGATCAAACACAAAGAATGACAAAATACCAAATCATTGATCCAACGCATCGAAGAATCTCGATCCAAAATAGATAAATTAACAAAACATTTGAGCTACCTGTTCGAATTCTCACCAGAGGAACGTTGCTGCTGCCACCGGTGGAACTCCTCGCCGCGTCGCTGGAGGGTTGGGAAATCACCGGAAAAACGTCGCTGGAGGGTTGGGAATTCACCGGAGGAACTCCTCGCTGCGTTGCTGGAGGGTTGGGAAATCACCAGAGAAACGTTGCTGAAGGGTTGGGAAATCACCGGAGGAACGTCGCTGGAGGGTTGGGAAATCACCGGAGGAATGTCGTTGGGTTAGGAAATCGCGATGTTGGAAGAAAAGACGATGTGGGATTTTGGGTGGGTTTAATTTAGAGGTTTGGGTTTAACAATGGGTATTTTATATTTTTTACCTTTAGATTACCAACTTTAATATTTTATTTAATAGAAATTATCAACTTTTATTTTAAAAAATATCTAAGGTAAAATAAAAATTACCTATTTAGAGACGACTTTTTTATAGGCCGTCTTTAATTTATGCTTTTCCAGACGGCTTTTTCATAAGCCGTCCCTAATTATTTTCCGAATAAAATTATCAAGATATTTAGGGACGACGGCCTACTAAAAAACCGTCCCTAATTTTCAAAAGTGGCGACGGTTCACCGGAGAGCCGTAAAGGAATTACAGTGTCTACAGATTTAACAAGCCGTCGCCAACCATTAACGAAAAATTATAATTAAGCCGTCGCTAGCATCGTGGAATTTTCATGAAATCCTTTTTCAGATTTAGCGACGGTCAGAATCCGTCGCTAAATCCCACCCTAAAGATCTGTTTTCTTGTAATGACACATGTATCAACCAAGGATCAAATTACGGATTGCTTCACAAAGCCACTTCCGTCGTCAAGGTTTATTGATTTCAAATCCAAGTTAGGTGTTTGTGCACAAACATCAACTTGAGGAGGCATATTGGATATATAAATATATATAATCTTGTAATTTGTTATTAAAGTAACAAACCCCACTCACATTTGTTATGGGGTTTGTTAAAACAAGTGTATATAAACATCCCAAAATAAAAGCTAATGAATCACTCGTTCATAAGCCTAAATCTCTCTTGTGTGTGTCTTCTTCTTCTTGGAAATGGTTGGTGATGGTGTGTGGGTTTTCCCTCGGGTTCTCACACACACAACTCTCTAGTATTACTGTTTCAGGTAATCGATCCCCCTCCCCGTTGCACTATGGGAGGTATTTATAACTTCTGCCTTAGGGCGTAATCGGCCTAGCAGTAACAGGCTTGTTCGGTCGCCCATCTAACTTCCTTTATCGCGTCTCGTATGCCACGCTGGTGAGACATGCCTGATTACGTCAGTCACTCCCAACAATGTCCTTCAACAAGGGCTAGGGTTCCGTCGCTTTATGTCGGACCCTCGGAGAGATCCACGGTTGCGGGCAAGTGTCTACGTCAAGTACTCAAGTCAACACTGGGAATAGACGACTGGGACTACCAAGTCGCCGACTCTAGAGGTGAGCCACCGATTTCAGGCCTCGTTGGTCAGTTCTGGTAGGCTGCCAACCTGGCTCATGGGGAATCGATGGCTTCACCCTGAGTCGTCGACTCCCAGCCGTTACTTGACTTGGCCCACGCCATTATGGCACCTTTAATAGGGCACCATAATAGCGTGGGCCCTACGGATAATGAATGAGAAACGCCCCAAAGACCCTATAAAAGGGGCCCTTGGGGGATCCTCATTAATAAACAATTCCCCTCCAACACATGGTGAGACATGCCTGATTACGCCAGTCATTCCCAGCAACGCCCTTCAACAAGGACTAGGGTTCCGTTGCTTTATGCCGGACACCCGGAGAGTTCCACAAATGTGGAGGAAATGTCTACGTCAAGTACTCAAGGCAACACCTGGGAATCGCCGACTGGGACTACCTAGTCGCCGACTCCAAGGGTGAATCGTCGACTATAGGCCTCGTGGTCAGTTCTGGTAGACTACAAACTTGTCTCATGGGGAGTCGGCGACCGCACCTCTGAATCAGCGACTCTCATACCTGAGTCGCCGATTCCCAACCGTTACTTGGGAGGACCCATGTTATTATGGCACCCTTAATTGGGCACCATAATGGAGTGGGCCCCACGCTAATGAATGGGGAAACGTCCCACAGGACCCTATAAAAGGGGTCATTGGGGGTCCTCTACTCTCAAGTCATTCCCGCTTGACCACACCACACCAGAGCAATCCAAGGAGCCCGAATCGCCTACTCCCAAGAGAGTCGTCGATTCTCCTCCACTTCTGCAGGTACATTGACGTAGAACGCGCGTCGTGGACTCCAAAGCCTCCGGTCCTCCTCGCAACCCCGCGAGCCTACTAGTAGCAGATTTCGTGCTTCATCAGCTGGCACCGTCTGTGGGACTATTGAACCACGATATCCCGTCGTAATCGCGAAATTTTCTTCGCAAAGTTCAGCTCGATTCCCTTGGGTGAGTCGCTACTTTGTGTTAAGGAATCTCTGATACACACAGGCAATCGCCGACTCCACCTAGTGAGTCTCCGATTGCGGGTTATTCTGCTAGCTAAGAGTGTTGTCCATGGCCAGACTCGAAAGAAAAGTTACCTAAAGTAGTCCCCGATTCCACCATCGTGTGTCGCCGACTCCACCTTGTGAATAGCCGACTCCACCTTATGAATCGTCGACTCCACTTGGTTTTTTCTCTCGAGCCTCGATTCAGCTCGAAAGTCAAAAAACCAAAGGTCAGTCGCCGACTCCACCTGCTGAGTCGCCGACTTCACTTGGTTTCTTTCGAGTTAGCTCGATCAATACCTGTGCTTCGGTTGGAATTCACTTTTGTCATCTATGGCATCTGAAAGACAAAAGCACGATTACCATCTGAGGAACAAAAGTAAATCCTCAGTGGCACCCGATGGGGCACACACTGAGCATCCTCAGCCAAACATACAAGTTGAGAGGTTCGAGGATGCTCAAACTGATCTGCCCCCTCGGACATCCATCTCTCCCGCTCTAGAAGCGAGGTTGATGAACTTCATGGATAACATGGAAAGAAGAGTTAGCAACCTCAAGAAACGAAAAAGCGGGTGAATCAGCTTCTCACAATTCTTCGACTGCGGAGAAAAAGAAAGGTCCAGAACCAGAAAAATCAAGAGTTGGACCCAGTAAGAGTCGCACTGAGAGGACTCTTACAACACGATTGGTGGAGGACCTCCGTCGGAAGCTGGCCGACAATCTATTCATCAGCAGTCCGATCGAGTTCCTAAGAGTCAAAGCGCTCCTTTCCAAGAGGACCTTTTGAAGGTGGCCTTTCCACCAACCTGGCGGGTACCCAGAATAGAGTCGTACGATGGTTCGGGTGATCCAAAAGATCACGTCAACCTCTACCTCAATGTTCTGGAGCCGCAAACCACTGACAACGCACTGCTGTGTCGAGCATTCCCCGACACTCTCAAGGGTAATGCCTATCGGTGGTTTTTCGGTCTGCCAGCTTGATCAATCTCCAGCTTTGCAGACCTCGCGTCCAAATTCGTCGCCCAACATGTGGGGATAATTAGGATCAAACACAGTGCCAATGCACTGTTGGCACTGCGACAGGACAAACTGTCTCTGAGGGATTACACGATTAAGTTCACTTCAATGATGACAGAAGTGAGCGACTTAATCCCGAGTCTGGCCATTGCGGGGTACACAAATGGGCTAGTACCCTACTCCCCTCTGGCCCAAAATCTTACGCTCCATAAAGTGGAGACTTTACCTGACTTCTTCCAACGAGCTCAATCATTCATTGAGGTGGAAGAGCAGAATGAAAACAAGCTAGTGGAACTTGAGAACACTAGCTTCAAAAAACAAAAGTTCGAGAAGAAGAGCTACAATGACTCCTCAAACAGATACACTGGCGATGCTGTTGATTCCTTCAGAAAGGAATGGAAGCCTAAACGCGATAACAAGGTGTATCAAACATCCACCAAACAGTCGCCAAGGGGTCCACCTCAACCATGGAAGGATCGGACCCCACTAACAATCAGCAAAGGCGAGCTGTTTGAAAAACTGAAGAACAGAGCGGATCTACCCGCTTCTCGCTCTATGGACCCTGCAACCAAGGATAGCCGTCAAAAAGGTGGAAGATTCTGTAAATTCCACAAGGACCATGGCCATCTGACGGACTATTACAGGGAGTTCTCGCTTTATGTCGAGCAATTGATCTCGAACGGCGAACTCGATAGATTAAAATCGTTTTGACACATTACGATTTAACCCCTTCAGCCTAGATGTGGGTCCAAAAAAGTTACTCTGTCGCTACGGCCAGAGTTCAACCACGCATTAGGGTCTAGAAATAGAGTCCTAGGTAGATGATAGGTACAAGTGAACCTGACCACAAAAGGTTCTAAGTGCCCACCACACTGACCAGAATCTATTATGTCGTTATGGCCTTAATAGATTAATAATCGTTTTGTCGCTAAAGCCCTAACGATTTCACCCCATCTCGTCGTTACGACCTTGATGTGGGTCAAAAGTTGCTCCGTCGCTTCAGCCGGAGTTGAACTACATAGGAAGGAATCTAGAAAATAATCCTAGAATTTTAAGGTCTAAATTGTATCATTATTTCGATATTTTTATCTTCTGATTCTTTTCTTCGATATTTTGTTTTCAACTCATTATTTTGATCGACACTGCAAGTTTTTGTTAATTGTGAAGTTTAATTCATTTCGCAAATTTAATCATAGACTGAGCTACGATTCGCACGGCCAAGTCTACGCAAAGAGTGGCTAGCGATAGGGTTAGTCTAATTTACGTCCAGAGCGGCTAAATTACGACTCGCGAATCTAGTTTCGGGTCTTAGTTACAATTCAGAGAAATTAAGTAAATAAACAATTAATTAAAAAAGTAAAGCGATTCATTAATAATGTTCCAAAAGATTACAAAATATTCTAAAAACCTCTAAAGTTACAAGCTAAAAAGAAAATAAAAAATCTAGTCTTCTTCGTCGTTCTTTAGCTTGTCAAGAGCATCCTTGTTTTTTTCTTTCTCTTCGGGATGCTCATCTACCCATGTCATGATATCCGAGATAAAGTCTTCGGGTAGTGATGGGAACACTGAGGTACCAAAGAAGCTAAGTTCTTGGAGTTGATCAGATTGATACTTCTTATCCAACTCCAAGTCCTTAGCCTTCTCCAGAAGTACAGAGTTCTCCTTCTTCAACACGGAGTTCTCCTTCTTCACACCTTCCAACTCCTCCTTAGAGCGAGTAAGTTGGTCATTCAGCTCATTGCACTTCCTCTCCAACTCAGAGTTAGTGATCCTCAGATCCGCATTTGCGGCTTCAGATAAAACCACATTTCCAATCTCGGTATCCAGCTGGGCCCGCATGCTCTGCATCTCCTTAGAGACACTCTTCCGTTCTTTACGGAGTCCCAAAATCTGCGAAACATAATCGTCGATTTCCTTCTTTTGGGACTCAATCGTCTTCTCCTTCTTCGGGATGACGTTGTCTCTAAGATTCTCAAATTTTCTTTGAGCGTGGGCCAGCTTGCCCAGTTGCTTCTCGCTAGTCTTATACTTGGCGTCCAGTTCGTTATATCGATCCTGAATTCTCTGGACGTCATTTATCGAATCCATGCCAAAACAAGCATGGGCCATGTAGCAAGCCTACACCAAAAAACAAGTTAGCAAAAAAAAAAAAAGTGTTCGGAAAGTAAAAGCACTTACAACATTCAAAGCTATCATGAGCTCAGTCCGAACCCAACTCCCGGATTTCAACATCAAGATGGACATAGCATCCGACCTGACTTGTGGATCAGCCATAAAGTCAGGAAGGGATATGCCACTCGTGTAAGGTGCGAAACCAGCCCGCTCAGGTGCGGCTTGAGAGCTCGAGCCCCTCTCAAACGTACTCGGGGCCTTGGGAGCTTTGGCTTTCTTCTCCAGTCTAATCAACTTTGCACGTCGATATCTCTCGGTCATGTATGGAGCGACAACATCAAAATATAGAAGCGTTCGCTTCTTTGCGCTTGTTGTCTCTTCATCCGTAGGAGGTTTCTGAACCTCCACAACATCCTCGAAAGTAAAATCATCACGTTGACAGAGGACAAATGGCACGCCACGGGGAAGGTGGTGAGCTTTCAGGGCCTGGGTAATCGTGGTGACGGCAATCACATCATCCGCCATCAAACCCAGATTCACGCTCAGATTCGCGCAATTCGGGTCAGCCCAAACTTCCCGACTCCCGGGAAGAAACTCAGAATTGACAAACACAAACTCTCTCTTCCACACTCCATGGTTAGTGGGAAGATCATCCACTAGGTTACGATCGATGTTTCGTCGCGCCAACCCAAGACTACCCGATCCAACCCGCCCCTGTCGCACGCCGTCGTGCCCCGGAGCCGTAACGAGTGGGTCGGCTGGGAAGAGACGGGCGTTCCCACCTATCAGCCTCCCGTAGATGTGAGCGATAGCGAGAAGCAAGATCTTGAGGCTGAATTCCCTGACTACGTGGACCCTCCCCTTGACTAGTCGGCCGTAGCGAATGTTTTTTTCCTTTTTTCGTACGGGAAGAACAATTATCCCTTTATTGTAATAATACTTAACTTTTTTCCTGCTTTCTTACTTGCTTGTTTTCTCTCGCTTTTTGCTTGACCATCGGTCGTTCCTTCTTCCTTTAGCTTTCGTTCCCCTGCTTAACTTTCACTTTCGCTCTTCCTCTTCCTTCAATCATTTTACTTGTCTTAGAGAAGCGGCCTGGGCCCTTCGGACGTTCCCGTGTGGCCTTTCGGCCCCGGGGACCTTCCGTTGGCCTTTTCGGCGGGCTTCTCCGATTTGCGTTTGCTCGGGGAAACGGCCTGGGCCGTACGGATTATCTCGTGTGGTCGTCCGACTTTGAGACTTCTCCGCCGGCCTTTTCAGCGGGCTTCTCCGGCTTTCGTTTGCTCAGGGAAACGGCCTGGGCCGTGCGGATTGTCTCATGTCGTCGTCCGACCTCAAGACCCTTCCGTTGGCCTTTTCGGCGGGCTTCCCCGTTTTCTTTTCATTAATGTTCTTTTAATGGATGCACTCCGGGTGCTTTTTATTGGGCATCACGTGCCGTGGTCTGGGGGCGCCCGACGTTAAACAAGGTACAATAGGGGAGGCTGTCTCGCGCGCGTTCCGTTCTACCGTCTGTACTTCTCCAAGTTGTCGGCATGCCACGTCCTTTCTATCTCCTGCCCGTCCTCGTACCCCAAGCGAAAGATGCCCGGCTGAATCTCGTCCGTGATGACGTACGGACCCTCCCATTTTGCTGATAATTTCCCCTTGTCTGGTCGACTCCCGTTACCTTGGCGTTTCTCAACACCAAGTCCCCTGGTGCTAAATTCTTGTCGGCCACTCTTTCGTTGTGGTACCTTGCTACCCTTCGTTTGTAAGTGAGGTCCCTAATGGACGCCTCCTCTCTCCGGCTCTCTAGATGCTCCCTTTCTAAAAACATCGTCTGGTCGTTCGTGCCCGGCTGGAACTGCTCGATGCGCGCGGTTGGCCACACCAGCTCGGCTGGTGCTACGGCTTCCATCCCGAATGGGAGGGCGAAGGGGGTCTGGCCCGTGGGCGTCCGGATGGTCGTGCGATACGCCCACATGGTTTCCGGGACTAGGTCCGCCCAGTTTCCCGGGTGTTCACCCACCTTCCTTTTCAGGATCGATGTTATCGTCCGGTTCGTCACTTCTACCTGTCCGTTTGCCTGCGGGTGGTAGACCGGTGCGAAGCTTAACTTGATCCCGCTATCCTCGCAGAATTCTCTTAAATTCTTTCCCGTGAACTGCGTCCCGTTGTCCGTTATTATCTGGATCGGGACCCCAAACCGGCAGATGATGTTTCTGAAGACAAAGTTCAGCACATTCTGTTCGCTGATCGTATTCGTAGCCTTCGCTTCGGCCCACTTTGTGAAGTAGTCGACCGCTACGAACAGGAACTTCCTTCCTCTTGATGCGGGTGGGAACGGCCCTACTATGTCGATTCCCCATCTTGCGAATGGCACTGGTGTCGTTACGGCCTTCATCATGGTGGACGGTCGTCTATGGACGTTCGAATGCCTCTGACACACGTCGCATCGACCGACAATCTCCTCTGAGTCCTTTATCGACTCGGGCCAGTAGTACCCTTGCCTGGCTACTTGCTTCTCCAGCGCTCTGCCGCCTTGGTGTGCTCCGTTCGCCCCTTCGTGTAGGCTTCGTGCGATGGCCTTACCATCCTCACGTGGGACGCA
>LFYR01000215.1:229864-255631 GCA_001185155.1 Zostera marina | reverse complement strand
AGTGCATAGTACGTAGTGCATAGTTAATAGTGCATAGTGCATAGTACATATTTCATGGAACAGGGATGTGTGAACGGAGGGCGTCCATCCAAAAAATAATAACAAATCATTTCCAATGACAATCAATATTCCAAAACAACTATTCATAATACCCTAGTAACAAATATACAAAATGCTATATATCAAATCATCTTAATCGTCAAACGTTGTCATCATACGAATTCCATCTAACAAAGACCATTTTGCCGCATTCAAATCTTTGTCTATTCCATATCCCACATGACCTAAAGCTAACGCCTCAATTGCCAATAACATTCGCAATCCATTATCGTCATCTTTACATTTAACCTGTGTGAACCTCGGCTCAACTATCCTATGCCATTCCTTATCTTCGAATTTGTCAAATCGTAATGTCAGGTACGCATTCATCCAACCAGCCTACATATTGCATAAAGTATTAACCAACTAATAGCAATTCATAAAAAAAAACATAGAAAATTACTTAAATTTGAATTTATTTTAATACCACTCGAAGAAATTCACGATAGTGCTTTGCTTGATTCTTCCTAGAGTTATAGTGCGTCATTGTGCAACCATCAAAATTAACTGTAAGCAGATGCCAATGGTCTCCTTGGTTTATCGGCACAAATATTTTATCAATTTGTGAATCATTTACTTTATCGGCCATCATCTCCATATAGAACTGCGTTTCCAAATTACCACTACCACCTATGTATCCCTTGTATTTCATGAATGTGTCTGCGGGTAGAATTTCATAAGATGCCCTATCTTTACCATCAACCACGACTTTGTTTAATATGACCTCCGCATACAAGTCAATCAACTACAACAAAGTACATCGAATAATTGTAAGATAAATCATGAAAAAATACGATACTATACTAAAATGTCATAATCAATTTCATATTTGTAAGTGAATGAACCTCGACGCCATATAGCTTGCTTTCTAAAATATGCAAGACCTGCTCCCTAGTACATCTACGCCCTTGATATTCAATAGTAGCTCTTCTTTTTCTACATATTTGAATGAACCATACATATTAATCGAAAATATAAACCATACATAAATAATTTTAATTACCGAAACATACCCAATCATCTGTAATTCTTTTGCAAAACCTATCCGAGAGTATCTTTTCTTCCTCTCGTTTTTATATTTCATTAGATCATCTGCCTCTTCCTTCATTACGGCAGCCTCTAGTTCCGCGATTCTCTCCCTTTCTAACCGATTATTCCTCTGCAACAAAATTACTAATTTCAAAAAAAAAAAAAATGAACAAACACGAAAAATATACTTCATCAAATAAATAACCTGATGCTCTCTCCTATTCTTAATCCTTTGCACTCTAGAGGGAACATCTAGTTCCAACAAATCCGGCTCTCTCGCGTTGCGGCTAGTCATATCCTCTCCCGAGACAACCATCTTTTCCGAACTATCTGCCCTACGCTCAACATCGGTCCCCATTTTGCAAACATCGTGCGAAGATGCACCAACAATTTCAAACTGCTCGACATCATACATATGCATAGAATCGCCCCCATGACCCTCTACCTCACTCCACAAATTTGGAAGCCCATCCACATACATAATAAATCCATCCGCGTCGACTACGAATGGAGTATCCATTTGAGGACCTCGTTCTTCAGGATAACTAGGAAGTGTAGCGGTAAGGTAACCTGGATTACTATTTTTTCGAAAAATATTACCACGGCTATCCTCACTGTATTCAACTTGTAGCCCCCCATGTTCTGGGTTACCATATATATCTATTCCTGAAAGACCAGGGCAACTTGAGAAAAAAGACGCTTCCTTGGTAGATTCGGTACCTATTGTTCCTCCCTGACTATCATTGCTATTGAAGTCCAAACAAGTTTCCTGATCCTCATTGCAAGGGTAATACCACCATCTATCTGTCCCGACAGATACATGTCCAGATTTTGTTTGAATCTCATCGGAAATTTCTAGATCATGAGGACGCCCCACACTCACATCATCCGCATTATCCAGATCTTGAAATAGGTTCCTACCTTGCATTTGGCGCTCATTATTACTTTGCCTTTTCGGTTTGTTAGAAGACTCAACACACAGATCACAACCAACAATTTCAGGAGTTCGGCATGAGTTAGAACTATGGGCTAGGTCGTCACTATCATCAGGCATACTATCATGGACCTCGTTCGACGTACCGTCTTCGTCAGAGCTGCTGGACTGACCTTCAGTAGACGTTTCTGTGTCCTGATTAAACTCCAAATGTGTGAAAAAATATAGTAAATAATAATAGACTATGAGTGGACAAAATGGAAATATTAAATCTTCATTTTAATTATCGTATAAAAATACTTAATACACTAGAACATACTAAAATTTTTTACTAAGCAGCATTCACTAACAATATATCTTTTCCTACTATAAAATACATGCATTGCGAATACAAAAGATAATCAACGTCATCCTAATTTGGACCTAAGCGTCTCCACTAACCATGTCCGCATCCTCTTCTTCTAACTTGTACGTCCGAGGTACTTCGGATACTAAGTTGGGCGCGAGCTTGCCCAGTTCAATTCCTCCATCCATCTTGAAGTCAACCCACCGTTGATACGGTAGGTATCCATCTGGGCGACCAGGTTCAGCAACATGTGTATGCTCCAACGCCCAAACCTGAAAAATGAACAGCATTTTATAAATGGATAAATTCTTAATTCAGTTTTAGTGGTCAAATAATTTACCATCAAGGCAGCGGGACATCCCATCATATAAACGGAGGCAACACGTCCGCCACGCTCCCTCTCGAGTACCCTCGTCCGACAATAATCTATGTTCGAGAATGTTACGTCTCGAACAGCTCCAGCCCAATTGTATGAGGATATATCGTCAAGGTCTTCAATGTAACTGATTATCTTACGTCGCAGTGTGCACCGAGCATTTGTGAACAGAAATCCTGAAAATAATAAGCACAGATACAGACGAAATATGTCCTCTTCGTCGACTGTACTATGACCCATGCTGTTGGCCAAATCACGGAACATTACACCAAGTTTCTGCCTGCACATCAATCGCCAAAATTATTAGTTCATTTAAAATTCCAATACTTAAAATCATAAATATACAACCACTAATGATTACCTTGTAAGAATTTTCCCATGCAGATACTCCTTGTAAAACCTCCCTAGCTTAACATTGGGTTTCGAAGATGCTTCAAGCAAATCAATCTTGCGCCCTATGTATGGTAGACCCAATATTTTCCCAAAATCTTGATCGGTGCAAGTAAGAACAAACGCACCAAAACTGAACTGTGACTCCCCGATGTACCGCCCACAAATGTCGTCGAGCAACATTGAATCTACGACGAGGGCACCAGAATCCATAAAGTGATGAAAAGGTGTATACATGAGTTTGATCTTGACACTAGTGCTCAACCTAGCCCCAATCCGATCCGACATTATGCGGCTAAGTATACATTTATGCTGGATTAGTCCAGCACCTACAACAAATAGAAAAACCTCAAAATTTAAATTGTAATTTAAAAAAAAAACAGGAAATAAAATAATTCAGGATTACAACTAACCTCTGTAAGATCCTCTTACAGTATCAATATTCCTAAATTCACCACCCTCATCGTAAGAGGCCTTTGGCTCGTCCCCCGTGTCCATACTAGAATGTATCGGATGTGGGCTAAAAGGGCCTTCACCTGCCCTATCACCGTGGATATTAGCGTCCCCGAACGCACGGTCCAAATCTTCCCTTGCACGAGCATCCTCGTTCCGATGATGCTCCTCACAATGAATTGGATCAGCCATGCATTCAGGGCAGTAGCAGAGCACATCGTTGACGTCAACATTATCTACACACACACAATTGAAATTAAGATAGATGAAATAACAAATAATATAAATAGTACATAGTACTTTACGGGAAAATAGTGCATAGTGCATTTCAGATAATGTGAAAATAGTGCATAGTGCATTTCAGATAAATAGTACATATTACGGAATTCATGAGTTAAGTCCAACGATTATTTTCTTACCATTAGTTGACGAACTCCCTAATCCCGACCTTTTCTTTGTTGCCTTCTTCTTGAATAACGACCTACATAAAAAAAAAAAATTTCAACATGAGGCAATAAAAGATTCTTAATAATTCGAAAAAATAACAATAGGATTAACTGAAAAGAGATCGACAAATAACCTAAAAACAATTGTCATCGGTTACTAAACTATCGGAGATACGAACCTCATCTAGATTATGATATGTTTCATTCATTTTAAATTTAAAATTAAGATTACCACAAATCAGTTTGTCACGCAAAAAAAATTACTCATTTAAATTATGCGAAAAACAGTCAAAAAACATAAGTGCACCTAGGCATGATCCGGTCATAGTACATAGTGCAAACAATACAATAGTGCACACATTACCAAACACAGTCTATATTACGCAAAAATCAGGGGGAATAATAGGTTAAGGTATGAAAATTCCATTTTGCAAACAAAATTGTAAAGAAGTACACATAAACATAGCTTAGGGAAAAAATTATCTCTGCTGCATTAGTTGTAAACTATGTAAAAAAAATAAAATACTTGGCAGAGAAACCACATGCTCTAGCACATTGCATTGTGCACCTAATAAAATAAATCACACATTACCAAAATTATAGGTTAGAATAGAGAAAATGCAAACATAAGAGACAGGGGGGAGGTAAATACATGATAAAACGAAAATTAAAATTAACAAGAATAACTAAATTAGGAAAGTTTAAACCTCTTCGACATCATTAGAGGAAAACACTAGAAAAACAGAGAAAAAAAATTTTTGGGGGAAGATACGATTGTGGAAGGAAATAGCCAGCGATGACTATTTAGGAGGCAATCGCTGAAGGTGTAGAAAGAATAATGTGAGAAGATTCAAAAATAATTTCGAAGTGGAGTTGAGATGAAGAGAAATTGAACAACAAATAAAACCGGAGTTTAGGATACTCACCTTATCTTGGACAGTGGAGACCTCGCCGGTGCCTTCCCATTCCCATTCCGGTCACCACTTGCGTTCGACATGTTGGTGTTGAGGAAGACGCCTTGTTCGCTGATCGGGAGAGAAATATGAGAACAAAAGTGCGCCGCAAACTAGATAGCAAAAGATAACTTTCAGCAAATGAGAGAAGCTAGGGTTAGAAATTCAAAGTAAATGCAATGTACATTTCAACACACACAACCGACCGCCGGTCACTCCACTGCACAATGTACAAACGGTGTTAGCGTGTACTATCGCCGGTCAGTCTCTACCACGACTGTCAAAAACTAGGCTACAGAAGTTCATTTTCTCTACAACGGCTAGAATTAATTGTGATTAAATGGAGGGCTACGATTGAAGATCGCACATAGTGCGCATACAGGCGTTCTCACTAGAAGCGCTCTGTATTTAATTAATATGCAAATCTAATTAATAAATGAATAATTTAAAATGAATAAAAAATATTACATTGATCGATCGATAAAGATTAAAACGCAACTTCAATTTCGATCGCAAATGCTAATTACAATTATCCGCAAATACCTACAACAAAATATCAACACACAACATATCACAAAGATATATATCGATCAATCAATACAACAAAACACATAAAATATCATAAACTTGTAAATTACATATCTTAATCAAAATAAAAACCTGTCGGGTTATGGTCCAAAAGAAATTCAAAACAGTTCGGCATGGCGGGGAACGAAAATCGGATATCGGAGACACAAAATCCAACAACAATTCAACCTATAAAATGACATAAATAGTAACAGAAATTAAAACAGAAAATTTAAATAATTAATTAAAACATAACATTTAATTACAATTTTAAAACAGATCATTGAATTAAAATTTTAAAACAGAAATTAAATATTTCAATCAAGATTCCAACCCTAAATATAAAACACCCAATTTTTAACACAGAAAATCCCCCACTTTTTAACACAAACATTAGAATTTCAAAACCCCCAATTTTAAACCCCCAATTTCATCGGATTTTCCCCATCTTCTTATTACTTCTTTACTACATGATAATCCTAAATCAATTTCAAACACTACATGATAACATAAATCAATCAATAATAACATTCAAACAATAACTTAAACAACACATAAATCAATAATAACTAAAACTAAAAAACCCTAAACTTAAACAATCAATATTCAAGACCAATATTAACAAAAATGGAGATTAAATGAACAAGAAAATAAAGAGAAGAAACGAAAAATAGTAAGAAGAAGAAATGGAATAAGAAGAAGAAGAAGAGGAAACCAAGAAGGAAGAGAGAAAGATGAAGAAGAAGATAAGGAGAAGAGTTACCTTCGATGACCACAACAAAAAGAGACCGGAGGAAGCCTAGCTCGTCGGAGGAGAGTTGGGGAAGATTAGGGAGGAGTGGGGAGGAGTAGAGAGAAGTGGGAACGATTTGGGGGGAAATGAAAGAATCTGGAAATTTTTTTACTTATATAAAAAATTCCCTACGGCCAGGCCGCTGGGAAACACTTAAGTACAAGTTGACTAAGTTTGACTGTGAAGGGGACCACGGTGGCGCAAGTTGTAATTTTAGGGTTTCCAAAAAATCCTGGCGGCCAGGCCGCCGGCTACTGGAAAAAATAAGCGGGAAAAAGTATTCAGCGGCCAAGCCGCCAGTAATTTTTCACCCGACCGTTGAGGGTTTTAGAATGCCGGTGGCCAGGCCGTCGGCTCACTTCTTCTCGACCGTTGGGAAAATTGGAGCTGGCGGCTAGGCCAGTGGCATTTTTTACAAAAATTTATACCGTCGGCCAGGCCGTTGGTGAAATTGGAGCTGGCGGCCAGGCCGTCGGCTAACTTCTTTCCGACCGTTGGGGAAATTGGAGCTGGCGGCTAGGCCAGTGGCATTTTTTACAAAAATTTATACCGTCGGCCTGGCTGTCAGCTCATTTCTCTCATTTACGAGGGAAAATTATGCCGGCGGACAAGTTTAACATTCCGGCGGCCAGGCCGCCGGGAGATGGGCGCAAGAACTGCGCTGATTTTTTGTAGTGCATCCTAGGGTGTTCAAAAAAAAAGTCGATTCTTGTGCACTTGGAGGATTCCTCGAAAGTCGCAGCTTAAAAGCATAGCTCCTTGAGGAATTGACTTTTTTTTGGAAGAAAAAAAGTCGATCTTCTGAAAAGTCGATCCCTTGCCGGGCTGATTTTCTCGCAAGACTCCTTGGCTAGCGACTTGGAAAAAAGTCGAACCCTTTTTTCGAAAAAGTCGAGGAGCTTTTGTCGTGAGTATCTTGAATCACAGACGGCGCCAACTGATGGGAGTGAAACCCGACTAGTACTCCAAGACGCACTAGCAAGCGCCATGCGGGGAACTCCGCGGGAAATCGGAACGGAACTCAAGTGCGCAGAGCTCTCTTTCGCTAGGACTTCTTTCACTTAAAATGACCTGCCTTTAATGAGTGGGGGATGCCTCCTATTTATAGGGATTTTTATGGGGGTAATCTGGTCATTTGGGCAGTAATCGCCTAACTGATCAGATCGGGGCCCAAGGTCAACTTTCCAGAGATCGACTTTCTTGGGATCCGACTTTCCTGGGGATCGACTTTGTTCAGAAGTCGATCCCAGGGAAGTCGATCCTTGGGAAAGTCGATCTTCTTAGGATTTGACTTGGAACCTCCCCAACCCTAGAATAGGTACGTCAACTCATCTTAGGCTATCCGGACTTCTAGTTGCTGGTAAGCTGTGAGCAGGTTTGGGATACTGTATCACCATCTTCCATCGTCAAATATGTTTTGGAATGATCTGAAAAGCAGTTCTTCAAACTTCAATTATCTAAAAATCTTTGATGTCAGCAATGTTCATGGATGAGAGTCAGAATTGAGATTCATTGCATATATTTCTGAAATCACACCAATGCTTGAGGTGTCTAACATAAAAACAAACTGGGAAAACATACCATTTGGAAAAGATGAAATGGGCAATATTCTGATTGGATTATTGTCATTTAAAAGAGATTCAGGTGCCTAAGTAATTATTAAGAAACCTTTAGATTGATCTGATTAAAATTAGATCTTATTAATTAATTATATTCTTCGATAATATACTTTTCAAGTCCTTTTCTATTTTATTTGTATGGTGATAATATATATATTGAATGAAAATACAGATCTTATCTTTTAAATAATCAGTGAAAAAATTTAAGGATTTGTAATTTGAGCTTCCATTGTCCTTTCATCCTAGATTGCTCGAATCCATCCTGATACTAGTTACTTCTAATTACAAACTAGACAATATTATCTTTTTTAATCACGATTGCTACATATACAATTTATAGATGGCTAGATCAATAAGATCACCATTTTTTACATATATTTGAACATTGAAAATTATTAATCCAAAGATTTTGATTCATTTTATCAGAATTCACCCAATCTCTTCACAGATTTTTGCTTGGTTTTGATATGTGATTAAAGCCCAGCCCAACAACTTTATCAACTAGGGTCGGGTATGACCCAACGTGTAGTCCAACACACACTAACCTGTTTAACCACATATAAATAAGGAACTTCATTAATGAACAACGGAGTCATTTATTGAACTAAAACTTGAAGTGATAACTTGAGTGGGAGTGATCCAAAGACACCCCATCAATTGGTGAACCCGATGTGAACTAACATGAAAGAGAGAAGAATGAGCGCCGATGACGAGAAGTAGGAGGAGCCCAGGTGCCGTCGCCGGGAGGAGAAATCACCGGTGACGGAAGACTCTGAGAAGATTGAATCTTCCCGCACGCACAACGATCCTAAGTTCCCCACGAGAAACATCGTCGTGAAGGCGAGCCGTCCCACCACAAAGAAGGAAAGGATTGTCACAAGAGTGAGGATGACCTATTTTCAACAGTGAACCAGATGCTCTAGATCATCATCAACCTCCAATAGAATCAGAGGTTCCTACAAGACCAAGTCATGTCCCGGCTCTCCGCGGAAAGGTTACCTTCACAGGGATCGGACCCTCAGTCCCTCACCAAAGCATAGGAGGACCAGGCTAATCTTTAGGCTCCTTACTATATCCCTGAGCCCCCAGAGAAACCCCAGATTGTGTTGATCTCGGTGCTGCCCTAAGTGCTTATGATTGCAATCTCAGAATCGGAGTCGCGGGAGGCCATAGAACCGATCCTCCTGGCGATGAATTACCCGATCGGGTGGAAGGCTCCCAGAATTTCTACCTACCGTACCCCATCTCAAGTAGTAGAACATGACACACTCCACGACATTCATTTTTTTTTAGTTTTTGCTGATATTTTTGTTTCTACGGATATAGCTTATATTGATTTGGTTTCTACTGATATTTTAGTTTGAATCATTATCAGTATTATTTTACTTCGAGTGAGTTTGCTTGTTTTAGTTGATATTCACATATCAGATTTCAGATTTTATTTTGTAATGTTTTTTAGATTTAGTTTCTACTGATTGAACACTTAGATACTTTCATAGAACCTCACTCATTTGAAGCTTTCTTAGTTTCTACTGATATTACTTTTGTATTACTTTCTTAGATACTAAAATGATAAATTTGATTACATTTAATTTCTTTTGATGTTGTTCTGCTTATATGGTTCTACTGATTTAATAAAATGATAAACTAGGGTATAGTTTCTACTGATATAGTTCTAATGATTTAGTTTCTACTGATATTTTAGTTTGAATCTTTTTCAGTATAATTTTAGTTTGAATGAGTTTTTCTGATTTAGTTGATGGAGCTCATGGAGAGCTACTCCAGAGCTAATGGAGAGCTACTCCAGAGCTACTGGTAAGCTGCTCTAGAACTATTAGAGAGAAACTCCAGAGCTTCTGAAAAGATACTCCATAGTTATTCCAGAGCTATTGGTGAGCTACTCCAGAACTACTGGAGAGCTACTCAAGAGTTGTTGGAGAGCTACTCCATAGTTACTCCAGAGCTATTGGAGAGTTTTATTTAATTTATTTTTATGGATGATTTTTTCTTAGAGGATTTAAATTATATTGTAGTATCATTGAGTTAAATTATTCAGAATAACCTTTCCGATAGGACCATAAAATTTCATTGAGTTAAAATATTCAGAATCACATAACATTCTTAACTTCAATGAGAAAGTTTTGTTAGTTATTATAATTTATTGCGGAGTAAAGAAGTAATTAGCAAGCAAGGAGTGTCTATAATTAAGAGTTAAACTCTGGACATGGACTTGGTTGAAAATAATAGAAGAATAAATACTTAAAGGCAATTTGACCACTGAAAGAGCAAACGAAATGTGAGATCTGCAGGGGTTAAAGTGCAATATGTTCAAGTTAAAATAAAAGAACGAATGGGCCAATTATATATGAAAGTCCAGCAGTGTATATCGGGCGGCCCAATAGAAAATATCTTTTAGTTAAATAATTAGTTAATAGTTAGTTGAGTAATTTTATTGTAATGATAGTATAAATACAGTTTAACATTAACAATGAAATTAATATGAAATTCACACTAATTACGGTTTATTGTAAACTACCGGTTTATTTTAGTTTACAATCAAACCCCAAGTTCTTTCCCCCCTTTTCTTCATGAGCGACGACTCCGGCAGACTGCCGCCTCTTCCGATCAGGTGTCTCCGGCAGCGCGCACCATCCATGCGATTTAACATGGTATCGGCTAGAAAGACCAGCCATGCTTCCGCATCAAAGTCTGAACATTCCAGCGAAGAACGAACAGAATCCGGCTCCAGTTCGACGGCGACCACCCCTCCACTGTAAAATCGATTCTTCATTCCCCGACACGCCAAAGTCCTCCAATTCCACCAAGGCATCATCGAAAATCAACCCATCACAGAACCCATCACTCATCTCACTCAAGAAGATCAAGAAAGACTCACCACACATCGGCGCTCAACAATAGGGATTCAGTCTATTTCCTGAATTCCGGCGACCACCCTGGAGCCCTAATGGTTTCAGACAAATTGGTAGGTGAGTCCAATTATACTACATGGGCTAATGCCATGAAACTATCTCTCATTTCTAGGCGGAAAATTTCCTTCATAAATGGAAAGTAAAGAAGCCCGAGAGTGTTGATGATAAAGATTTCGAGGCATGGGAGACGGTCAATGAACTGGTGCTGTCTTGGATAGTGAACGGGTCATCTCCACAGATCGCTTCCACTTTAATGCATACCGACACGGCTTATGCAGCCTGGGCAGATTTACAAGAGAGATATAAGCAAAACAATGCCCCAAAATACAACCAAATAAGGTATGTGTTAAATAATCTTCTTCAAGGCAATAGCAATGTGATTGAATATTATGACAAATTTAAGACTCTATGGAATCAAAAAGTAGAGCTAGATGATTGCGATTTCTGTGATAAATGTACCCAAAAATTCAATGAAAAATTGGAGAAGGATAAGATTCATCAGTTCCTTTTGGGACTGAATGAAGAGTTTAAAGCCCTAAGAGGACAAATCCTTTCTTATGATAAGTTACCTAGCATGAATAGAGTTTTTTATTTGATAACTCAAGAGGAAAAACAGAAAACAGATTTTTGGGAAAAGACTCCTAAAATAGAATCAGCTGCATTCTTTTACTAAGAAAGTAAATGAAAAAGAAGAAGAGAAAGGAATATATAGTAAAAGTGGTAAAAAATTAGACACTTCTAAATATTGCGACAATTGCAAGTTTTATGGTCACACTAGGAAGGAATGCTTCCATATAATAGGATTTCTAGAAAGAAAAAGGATAATTTGAAGAAGGAAAACAAGAATAAAAAAGCCAAATATGAGAGTGCAAATCAAGTCACAAATCAGGCGACACCTTCTGCCCAAACAACCTTGACAAATGAGGAGGCCCTCATACTAAAAGACCTTGCAAACAAATCCAATGGTATGGAATATTTTTTTAATGTATTAAATTTCAAAAATAAATATTATGCTTATAATGCAATAGATCTTAATAAAGAATGGATTGTAGATACTGGGGTTTTCCAACACATGACTGGGAACCTCAAGTATTTTGATAAGCTTCCAACCGAGAAGCAAGAACATTTTGTCACCGTTCCTAGTGGTGAAAGATGTAGGGTAAAATCTACCGGAACAATAACCCTTTCTAAAGACTTAAAATTAAGAGATGTGCTATATATCCCTCAGTTTAAAGTTAATTTAATTTCAGTAAATAAATTAACTTCAAACAGTGATTTAGAAGTATTATTTGATGGTGAAAAATGCCTTTTTCAGGGAAGCAAATCAGGGAAAGTGATTGGGAAGGGTAGATCCCAAGATGGGCTCTATTTATACAACTCAAACTCCAATCCCACTTCTGAATTTGCAAATACAACCCTAGATTCCAGAATTTGGCACAATAGGCTTGGGCACATCTCTTCTCAAAAGCTCGATGTGCTAGTCAAAAATAAAGAAATAGATTGTTTTCCAAATAAAAATGTTGTAAAAACTATTGACTCAAGTTTTTGTAATAAGAATTCATCAAACAAGTTTTTTTTAGATAATTAAAGATTGTGAAATTTGCCCTTTTTCCAAATAAACTAAGCTTAAATATACAAAAAGCATATCAAAAAGCAATTATTTGTTTGATTTAATACATATAGATATTTGGGGTAAATTTTCTACAACTAGCCATGAAGGATATGAATATTTTCTCACAATAATTGAGGATTTAAGTAGAACAACATGAGTCTACTTAATTAAAAACAAATACATGGCTTATGAATGCATTAAAAGATTCATAACAAAGGTTAAGAATTTTTTTTGCAAAAATATAAAAATCATAAGGAGTGGAAATGGGGTGAGTTTAAATCTGAAAAATTCAAAGTTTTATTAGAAAATCATGGCATAATACACCAACTTACTTGCCTATATAATCCTCAACAAAATGCAAGAGTCGAGAGAAAACATAGACGCTTGCTTAATATAGTTAGGGCACTACATATACAAGCTAACATACCCCTAAAATATTGGGGAGAGTGTATATTAGCTGCAACATTCCTAATTAATAGGATTCCATCCAAAGAACTAGAAAACAAGACTCTCTATGAAATCTTACATAAACAAAAACCCAAATATAATGTTCTAAAAACTTTTGGATGTTTATGCTATACAACTACACATAATAGAGAACACAAGTTATCACCAAGAACATTTAGAGGAATATTCATGGGATATCCTCCCAATATAAAAGGATACTTAATACTTGTAATAGAAGACCAAAAATTTCACATAAGTAGAGATGTGGTCTTCAAGGAAGATATTTTTCCTTTTCATGGAATAAAACCCAAAACACAACAAAATGAATTGATGGATATTTTTCCATCACAAAGAGACTTTTATGAAGTAATTCAGACCATCTCCCCTGGTTCTAAAACAGTCCAAGAAGAAAAATCAGAAAATACTGAAAAATGCCCAAAGAGCATTAAAAATCAGAAAAAAATGGAAAATGGACCAGACATGACTGGAAATGACCAGACTGATCCTAAAACCATTTTAAAAGCAAGACATGAATCAGATATAACTGGCAATACCCAGGTTGATCATGATAAAAATTTTAAAACAAGAAATGACCTATTCTGCAATACAGAACAGCCATTTTTTGAAGAAAACAACCAAATTCAGAACTTTTCCCATATTCAAGGAGAACAGAAGAAAACTCCTTCAAAACAACAAGAAAATAAAATAAAAATCAGAATATGATGAACAACATATTCAAATTGAAACAGAAAATTACATTCCAAATTAAAATACATCAAATTTTGAAAAGAAAAGCAAAATTCAAACAGGGAATGAAATTTTTACATCAATTACTGAAAAAAATAATAAAATAGAAACAGGGAATATGCATTTAAACCAAAACACATCAGATATTGGGAAAAATACCCAAAACAAAACAGGGAATAATTTTCCAAACCAAAATGAATTGGATTTTGAAAAAAATGCCCAAATTGAAACAGGGAATGGTTTGACAAATCAAATTTCCACAAAACAAAAAACAAGACTAGGAAGAGTCATAACAAAACCAAGCCAATACAAAGATTTTTATTTGGAAAATGATGAAAATTATTCAAATAAAATCAAATATCCCATGAGTAATTATGTATCCTATCATAGGTAAGAAACATAAAGAGTTTCTAAAACAAATTACGAGCCACAATCAACCTAATACATACAATGAAGCTTCAAGTGATCCAAAATGGGTCGAAGCAATGAAAAAAGAGATGGAGGCACTCATCTTAAATAAAACTTGGATTTTAACTGAACTTCCAAAAGGAAGGAAGTCAGTTGGCTCAAAATGGATATATAAAATAAAATACAAGCCAGATGGAGAAATAGAGAGGTACAAAGCCAGGCTAGTAGCCAAGGGCTTCTCTCAGAAAGAAGGCTTTGATTTTTATGAAACTTTTGCACCAGTTGCAAAAATGACAACAGTAAGAATACTAATTGCAATTGCTGCACAAAAAAGGTGGGACCTCTACCAAATTGATGTAAACAATGTCTTCCTTCATTGAGACTTGCAAGAGGAAGTCTACTTAAGACCACCTCAGGGAATGCTCCAAGAAGGAGACAAGAGAGTCTATAAACTCAACAAATCCTTGTATGGACTTAAACAAGCCTCTAGGAACTGGTTTGAAAAAATCAAAACCACACTAGAAGATTTTGAATTCATACAAGAAAAATCAGATTACTCTCTCTTTATAAGAGAGAATAATGGAAACATAATCTACCTTGTGGTTTATGTAGATGATATAATCATCACAGGTAGTAATAGATAGAAATAAGCATTTTAAAAGTTCAATTAGAAAATAAATTCAAATTGAAAGACCTTGGAAAGCTAAATTACTTTCTGGGCATAGAAGTGTCATACTCTAGTGAGGGTATTCTTTTATCACAAAGGAAGTATGTTTTAGGCATACTTGAAGAAACTGGCCTCTCAGGAGCCAAAGAGTCTAAGATACCCATGGAAAGGAACATATATTTAAAAAATGATACTTCTGAAGCCATTAAAGATCCCACATTCTATAGAAAAATAGTTGGGAAACTCATATACTTAAACATCACTAGACCTGATCTCAGTTTTGCAGTGCACTGGCTAAGCCAGTTTATGAGAGCCAAGAGAGGTTCATTTAAAAGCATTATTCAGGGTGTTAAGATACCTGAAAAATGCTCCAGGTCAAGGGTTGTTATATAAAAATAAAGAGAATATGAATATAAATGGTTTTTGTAATTCTGATTGGGCCTCATGCCAAATCACCAGAAAGTCAGTAACTGGATTTTTCCTCATGATTGGGGATTCAATAGTCTCTTGGAAATCCAAGAAACAAAATGTCATCTCTAAATCTTGATGCAAGGCAGAATATAGAGCAATAGCTCATACAACCTGTGAAATCATCTGGTTTCATTAGTTACTCAAGGAAATGAAAATAAAAAACCAAACACAAACAATATTATATTATGATAATAAATCAACAATTTATTTAGCTAATAACCCTGTCTTTCACGAAAAGACAAAGCATGTAGAAATTGATTGCCACTTTATAAGAGATCTAATAACTCAAGGGACAATTAGCCTTAGGCAAATTGGAACAAAATACCAATTGGCTGATATGTTTACCAAACCATTGGGTGAGAAAGAAATTACTTCACCCTCTGCCAAGCTTGAAATACTTAACATATATTCCAGAGCTTGAGGGGGGAGTAAAGAAGTAATTAGCAAGCAAGGAGTGTCTATAATTAAGAGTTAAACTCTGGACATGGACTTGGTTGAAAATAATAGAAGAATAAATACTTACAGGCAATTTGACCACTAAAAGAGCAAACGAAATATGAGATCTGCAGGGGTTAAAGTGCAATATGTTCAAGTTAAAATAAAAGAACGAATGGGTCAATTATATGTAAAAGTCCAGCAGTGTATATTGGGCGGCCCAATAGAAAATATCTTTTAGTTAAATAATTAGTTAATAGTTATGTTGAGTAATTTCATTGTAATGATAGTATAAATATAGTTTAACATTAACAATGAAATTAATACGAAATTTACACTAATTACGGTTTATTGTAAACTACTGATTTATTTTAGTTTACAATCAAACCCCAAGTTATTCCCCCCTTTTCTCCACGAGCGACGACTCCGGCAGACTGATGCCTCTTCCGATCAGGTGTCTCCGGCAGCGCGCACCCTCCATGCGATTTAACACGGAGTTTATTTCAATTTTAATCTATTTTGTAGATGCAGAATAACCCGGAATCGGTGACAAACTAGGTGGAGTCGACGATTGCCTGTGTGAATCGGAGATTCCTTGACACAAAGTCAGCGATTCACCCTAAGGGAATCGAGCCGAACTTTGCGAAGAAAAATTCGCGATTACGACGGGATATCGTAGTTCGATAGTCCCACAGACGGCGCCAGCTGATGAAGCACTGAATCTGCTACCAGGGCTCGCGATGGTGCGAGGTGATGCTGGAGGCTCTGGAGTCCACGACGCCCGCTCTACTTCAAATACTGGCAAGTAGAGAATAGGCGATTCTAGTGAGAATCGGTGATTCTCTTAGTGATGCTCTGGTGAGAGTGGAATATGTGTTGTGTCTTTGAGTGTCCCCTTGGGACCCTTTTTATAGAGTCTCGGAGGGCACGATCAAAGGTGGACATCGCGCCTATTGCCATATATGGGAGCCTTTATGGCGTTGGCTGAGGGCGAGTAACAGTCGTAAATCGGCGATTCAGGTATGGAAATCGCCTATTTAGGGCAAACTCGTCGAGTTTCCAAGGGCGAGATGTGCAGTCTACCATACTGCCGATCGGAGCCCTAACTCGACGATTTGTCCCTAAAATCGGCGATTTGGTAGTCCAACCACGATTTACGGGTTAACTCGGCGATTTGACGATGAACTTGGTCCGCACCGTGGGAGCCTTCCGGGGGTCCGGCGTAAAACGATGGAACCCTAGTCCTTGTTGAAAGGCGTTGCTGGGTGTGACTGCCGTAATTAGGCATGTCTTACCAGTATGTGATTTGAATGTTAATGTCAATTGATATAAATACATAATGCCTTACAATATGTGTTTCTTTCATATTTAAATTTTTCCTAATAAATTAAAAAAATTAGCCACGGTCAGCCTGAAAAATGAGGTCTTAATTCTTATATCCATCCATTCCTAATATCCTTTAGCTCGTCAATCATGTGATTCAAAGACTATTTGTATCCGGAAATTTTCCTTATGAAGTATTTTATCGTGCTAATTATTATGTATGAATATTGATACGGAATGTATGCAATCCTGTCCTTTATCGATCATCAATATTTGATTAGCAGAAACTTATTATCTGAAAATGTTTTAGTTTTGATTTTATACGATTTTACCCTTATATAGGTGCCCTTCCAAAAGATTACATTGGTTGTAATATATTTCAAAATGTTAATCTTTTTATAAACACAAGTAAACCTCTAACATCTAAGCCAAAAAATGTGGGACTATTCTATATATTATATCTTATTTCTTCATTTCCAAGAAAGAGAATGAGAATAATTATTAAATGGAATATTTTATGTGAATGATAGTTTGTTAATAATAATAATTAATTAATAATAATTCACCATTCAGGGTTTTTATTTTTCATATCATTTGATCTAATTATAATCGATCTAATTCAAAAGAATCGTTCAATGGACGATTTCCTCGATACGGGTACCAGAATATCAATATTGTGATCGTCGATCCTCACTGAGTTGATAAATCCACCAGAGGTCTCAATATCCTTTGGAATGTATGCAATCCTGTATCATCAATCTTGAATTGTGAAAGTATTATCAATATCAGAAATCGAAAAATCCATATTTGATTAGCCCAAACAGATATTGAATTATTGGATAGGAATAAAAATTTAAGTGTGAAAATGTTTTAATTTTGATTTTATAGGACTTTACCCTTATATAGAGGGAGCCCTTCCAAAAATCCGTCTTCAAATCTTCATATATATATTTTAAAATGTTAAAGTTTTGTTTTTATAGAGTCAAGTAATCATCTCACATCTACGTGTACATGATGTCGCACTATTCGATTAACCTCTTTATTTAAAAAATGAAAATGATAGTTAGAAATATATATTGGATTAATATTTTATATTTTAGGTCAATAATTGCTTAGATATTTTAATACGGCCCACAACAACAAAAAAGGAACCAGAATGGTGAGCTACTCAGAAGAGTAGTAAGCCCCGAAATTCTCAGATGAACTGGAATGAGGGAACTCAGTCCCATAAATCAAGGACACAAGTCAGAGGGAAAACAAATGAAAATTAGAAAGCTTTAGCATAAGTCGACGACTTTTGGTACGTGAGTACCGTTGAAGATGCTCGGATATAACAAATGGAAATAGAATTGAATTTGTTATGATGAATTAACTCAAAAGAAATGATTTAAATAAACCTTACAGACTTGATCTACTTTCCATAATTATATATTACAATCGTAATAAAATAATGTTAAACTAAGAAATCATGCAATGTAAGATAACTAAGTAATAAAATAATAGAATATGGAAACAAATCAAAACATGCAATAATTAAAAAAAGGAAACATACAAATAACGTAAATAAGAAGTTTTAGGGTATTTTTTTATAAAATACCAATCTTTTGTGATCAAATATAAATGGCCCACTTTGTTTGGTGTTTTCTTGAGACGTTTAGTTAAGGTGTGAGTCGTATCTTAGAAAGTTAAGCAAGTCAGGTGAGGTGTGAGTCAGAACGACGTTGGGAAATCGGAGGCGACAGTGAAGAGTGGTTGGGGAGAGGAGACGAATCGTTTGGAAACCCTAGGGTTTAGATTTTTGTATTTGGATTTTGAAAAGTGAATTTAAATATTACAATACATGACTATATATACTAACTCCTATTGGGCCTTGAGTATGGGCCAATCTAACTCTATATAATTTGGATTAGCATTAATCCTTTATGCTTCAATACCCCCCTTCAAGCTGGAGAGTGTATATCATAGAGTCCCAGCTTGGGTAGTAGATTCCTGAGTGACTCCAAGCTTGTTGGTTTTGTAAGAATATCTGCAATTTGAGCATTGGATGCAACATGATGTAATTTAAATAATCCTGCTTGTAAGTGATCACGAACTAGATGTCAATCAATCTCAATATGTTTAGTACGTTCATGGAAGACTGGATTGGATGCTATGTGGATGGAAGCCATGTTATCACAATGCAGTGTTGTTTCCTCTGTGGGTTTAACCTGCAAATCATTTAAAAAATAGTGCAACCACATAATCTCACAAACTGTTGAAGCCATAGCCCTGTATTCACTTTCAGCAGATGACATGCTTATGGTGGATTGTTTTTTTGACTTCCAAGCAATGGCTGAACCACCCAAAAGGATGGAATAACCTGTTATAGATTTTCTAGTGTTGGGGCAATCAGCCCAATCTGCATCACAGTAGGCTTCAAGTTTTAATGATGCATCTCTTCTGTATAGTATTCCTTTCCCAGAGGCACCTTTGATGTATTTTAGAATTTTCATTGCTGAATTGAAGTGGGATTGTAGTGGGTTTGCAAGAAATTGACTGAAATGGCAAACTGAAAATGCAATGTCTGGTCTTGTTATTATGAGATATAATAGTTTGCCAATTAGTTTCCTGTAAATTGAAGGATCCCTCATTGGGGAATCATATTCAGAGTTTTTGTAATTGTGAGACATTGGTATTTTTGATGGGGAGGACCTCAGTTGATTAAAATCATGGAGGATATCTAGAGCATATTTTCTTTGGGATAAATAGATACCTTCATCTGAGTGAGATACTTCAATTCCCAAAAAATATTTGAGTTTGCCCAAATCTTTTATGTTAAATTGATTGTGCAGATGATTCTTTAGATTTTGGATCTCTTCTTCACTATTACCAGATATGATTAGATCATCCACATATATTAGCAAGCACGTGTAAGAATTTTCTTTTGATTTGAAAAATAGTGTGTAATCAGAATGTGATTGAGTATACCCAAAATTTGACAGTGAGTTTGTAAGTTTCTCATACACATTTCTGTTGGCCTGTTTTAGGCCATACAGAGATTTTTTAAGTTTGCAAACCCTAGAATCATTTTCAGGTAACATACCAGGGGGTGGTGACAGGTAGATTTCCACTGACAGGTCACCATGCAGGAATGCATTACTAACATCCATTTGGTATGTTGCCCAATTTTTAATGGAAGCTACTGCAAGTAGAGTCCTTACTGATATAATCTTTGCTACTGGGGAGAAGGTCTCTTTGTAATCAAAGCCTTCCACTTGGGTGTGACCTTTGGCCACTAATCTAGCTTTAAGCCTCTCAATGTCTCCATTAGATTTATGTTTGACCTTGTAGACCTACCTGGATCCCACTATCTTCCTGCCCTTAGGTTTGGGTACTATTTCTCAAGTGTCATTTAACTCTAGGGAAGAGAGTTCCTCATTCATAGCCTTTACCCACTCAGGGCTCTGGCTTGCTTGTTGAAAGGAAGAAGGTTCAGTTGTTATGGATATCTTATCTAGATAGTCAATATGAGAGGTAGATAGTCTTTTGTAGGTTTAGTCATGCATTGGGAATGCTAGCTGTTCCTTTGGATTTGCCCTCACTTGTTGCAAATGAGCAGTAGTAATCATTTAATCTTATTGGTGGTTTGGTTTTCCTCCTAGGGTATCTCCTAGGCACTGTGTTTTGGTCTGGTAGAGGGTTTTCTTCCCTCTCTGATTGATTATGAATTTGTTCTTGATCTTCCACTGTCTCAATGGAAGTATCAAAACTATCTCCATCATACAAAAAAAAGTAGGCAGTTCGGACGACGCAAACTTAACGGAATTTCCGTTACAAATAGTTATTATCAAAGTTAACGGAATTTGTAACGGAATTTCCATTAACTTTGCTATTTCCGTTACAAATACTAGGACTTATATATTGTTATGGATTTTTTAACTATTTTTAACGGATATTCCGTTACAAATAGCAATTATTTAATAATTTTCATAATTAGGGTTAGGGTTAGAGTAAATGTAAATAATTAGGGTTAGGGTTAAGGTTAGTGTTAGGGTTAATAGAAATTAATAAAAATTAACAAAAATTAGTAAAAATATGTATATATACATATTTAGATAGTGTTAGGGTTAGAAGTTATGGTTAAAAGTAAGAGTTAGTAGTTAGGATTATAGTTTTTTAGATATTATAAATTATAAAAAATTTAAAGTTAGATTATAATTAGATAATTATAAAAATTTAAATTATAAAAATTTTAAATTCAAGATATGTTAGATATTTTAAATTTTAAAGTTAAAAAATAAATTTAAAGAAGGTATTTTAATTTTTAAAGTTACAAATTCAAGTATTATAAAAGTTATTTTAAATTATAAAAGTTATTTTAAATTAACAACTAGTGATTTTTTAAAAATTATAAAAAATATCAATTTCTAATATTAACTTAAGTAGGATAGGGTTAGTCTAATTTAATAAATTTTAATTTTTAAATTCTAAAATTCAATTTAATAAATTAGATATTTTAAAAGTTATAAAATAAGTTTATTTTAAATTAAAAAAAAAATTAAAGAAGTTATAAATTAAAGTTATTTTTGATATTTTAAATTTTAAAGTGAAAAATTAAATTTAAATGTTATTTGAAAGTTAAATTCAATTATAAAAGTTATTTTAAATTATAAATCCTAAAAACTAGTGATTTTTTTTAAATTATAAAAAGTATCAATTCCTAATATTAATTTAGTGGTTAGTCTAATTTAATAAATTTTAAATTACAAAATTCTATTAGAAATTAACCTTATTTTAAATGGTTATAAACTAAAAAAGTTATAAACTAACTTTATTTTAAACGTTATAAACTAATGAATATTTTAAATGGATAGTTTAAATTAAAAAAATAAAACCTTGAAGTTAAAAACCCCAAATCGTGTTTTCAAGTGAAAAACCCCAAATCGTGTTTTCAAGTGAAGAACCCCAAATCGTGTTTTCAAGTGAAAAACCCCAAATCACAGCGATATCTCCAATCCCTCCCGTTAATACTTCCTGTTGTCCAGCGAGCAGCAGCGATACCTCCAATCGTCCGGCTGGCAGCAGTGATACCTCCAGTCGTCCAGCGAGCAGCAGCGATATCTCCAGTCCGGCGAGCAGTAGCGATACTTCCTGTCCGGCGATACCTCCAGTCCATTCCGTTTATTTCACCTCCAGGTAAGATCGATTTGTTTCTATTCTTGAGTCATATGTTTACTTCACCGATTATTTCTGTTTTTGTTCTTGACTCTATTCTTAATAGTTGTTCTTGATTATTCTATTCTTGATTCAAGAGCATCATCCCTATTCCGTTCTTGATTCTATTCTATTCTTGATTCATTTGTTTTTCTTTTTTTCTGTCGACTAAATCTAAGCTGGGATGCTGGTCATGGAATAAATCTCTAAGGGATTTACCCACTAATTGAAATCGAGACGTTGCTGGTCATTATTTACCCACCAATTGAAATGAAGATAAATGAGAACATAATTTATGTGCTCTAGGTTATTATCGATATCAATTGCTTAATATCGATACTTCCTGTCTAGGTAATAACTTATAATGTGCTCTAGGTAATAACTAATAATAATTACCCTATTAACCTTAATGGATGATTCTTTTTTTATTAAAGACTTGAATATCTGAATATGCAGTCTGTCTGAATATCTTTTATGTAGTATAGAAGGTGGTTGGTGCAAGTGAGTTGGAGATCTTCCAAATGGAATGTCGGTGTTCTAGTGATTCCACTGTCTAGTAGAATTTTTCTGTTATATTCACAGTTTTGGATGTTGTTCTAAAAGTTCACAAAGCTTATTCCGATCAGATAGCAATGACTGTTAAAAGTTTAAAGAAAAGTATCAATTAATTGTAAATTTGTAATTTGTAATTTGTAATCAAAAAATTATAACGTATCTCAAGGAAGATTAAGGTATAAAGTCTGAACTTGCATATACCTTGCAAATTTTGAGTTCGGGGTTACTTGAGCTGCCCATCAAGAATTTTTACAAATGCCCTGATATGTTTATAATTTACAAATAGGAATTTTTAGTCCTATCAATGCCCTGACCCAGCCATCTTACCCTTGAATATGAGGTTGAAGATTCATCATTAATAGGAAGGAAACCTTCCAGGAATTGTTGGAATCAGTTTCATATGGGGATTAGGAATACTTCCTATTTTCGATCCCTAAAATTTATAAACTCTTAGTTTCTATCGATTATCATATGATTCACATCGTGTTTAATTTTATAGTTTTATAGTGTTATATTATGCTAGATTTTATATTATTTAGAAATGTTTAGTTAGAGTTAGTTATTTTTGTATAAGTTTTTTGAATACTTATTTTAATACCTTTTCATTTAAATATTGATTTTTAAGAGGTTTCTTTTTATTTGTATGTTAGGAGATAGACTAAAATGACTGATCAAATAGAAGAGCTTGACAAATCATGGTTGTTTGAAAGTTCAACCTCGATGAAATTTCAAAGTGGATTGAAAAGTTTTTTAGATTTTGCTGAAATCTATTTAAACCACAAGATGGAGCCTGGATTAAAACTACCATGTCCTTGTTCAAAGTGTCACAATGGCAAATATTATAATCGTAAGACCATTAGTGAGCATGTCATACTCTTTAGTTTTGACAATGCATATAGGTATAAGACATGGTATATGCATGGAGAATTAATTCCAGGTTCGAGAGCACATAAAAAAGCATTGAAACGCAAGAGACGTGAAATAGCAGTTTCTACTGCACCTCCTATGATAGTAGAAAATGAGATGACCCTTTTAGTAAATGAAACAATGGTTGATCTAACTGATTATCCAGTCGCTAATCTGATTGATGAAGTAATGACTAATATTGTCATAGACGATCTAATTATTTCTCCAATCAATCATCCGGATAATTTGAACAATGATCCCACAAATACTCCGATCGATGGTCCGATCAATAATCCAATAATGCCTTCCAATGATCTCGCAAACACTCTGATCATTGATCCGATAGCTACTCCGATCATTGATCCGATAGCTACTCCGATCATTGATCCGATAGATTCTCCGATCAATGATCCGATAGCTACTCCGATCATTGATCCGATAGATACTCCGATCAATGCTCCGATAGATACTCCGATCAATGATCCGAAAAATACTCCGATTGATGATCCAAAATTCAACCACCGGTTAAGAGATGCTAATGAACAATTATATCCTGGTTATACGAAATACACCAAATTATCTGCTATTCTCCATTTATACCATCTAAAATGCTTGGATGGGGTTTCTAACAAATTCTTTGAGATGTTGTTGGAATTCTTACAAGATGTTATTCCTTCGGGTGATACTTCAATTCCTAAAACAATGCATGAAGCAAAATCATACCTTAGAGATCTTGGATTAAACTACGTGAAGATCGATGCATGTCCAAATAATTGCATTCTTTATCGAAAAGAATTTGAAAATTCAGAAACTTGTATACGATGCAATGAGCCAAGATGGAAGGTCGAAAGAAAAGCGAATGGGAAACGCATTCCTATTAAAGTTTTGAGACACTTCCCCTTGGTTCCAAGACTTAAGAGATTGTATATGTGTAGTAAGGTATGTACATGTTGTTGATTTCTTATGTGTCAAATACTCGTCAATTAATCACATTCTAAAATATTTTAATTTATTCAAACTAGGTGTGTACTGATATGACATGGCATGAAGATCATCGTTTGAGAGATGGCGTACTTCGTCATCCAGCAGATACGGAACAATGGAGAATGTTAAATGGTGTCAATTCAGAATTTGCTATAGAACCTCGAAATGTTAGACTAGGGTTGGCATCAGATGGATTTAATCCCTATGGTTCAATGACATTATCACATAGCACATGGCCAGTTGTTCTTATCCCATACAACACATGCCACCATGGTTGTGCATGAAACAATCAAATATGATTCTATCATTAATGATTCCAGGTCCAGAACAACCAGGCAATGATATTGATGTGTATTTAGAACCATTAATAGACGAGTTAAAGTTATTATGGAATGATGGTGTTCAAACTTATGACTCAGTGAAGAAAGAAACGTTTATAATGCGAGCGGCTCTGCTATGGACAATCAATGACTATCCAGCATATGGAAACTTATCTGGATGGAGTACAAAAGGAAAAGTGGCATGTGGTGTATGTTTGAACAATATATGTAGTTTTTATTTGAAAGGGTGTCAAAAGACATGTTTTATGGGACATCGTCGTTTTCTAGATCCTTCACATCCATATAGAAAAGAAAAATCAAAGTTCAATAATAAAATCGAATTGGATACAACACCTCCAATTAGATCCGGTGAGAACATACTAAAAGAGGTAAAATTATATACTTTCAAAAATATAATTAGTTTTACTTTCAAAGTATATTCAAGAATTGATTTTTTGAAGTATAATCAAATTTTAGTTGAACAAACTTCCAAAGAAAGCATTAGGAAAAGGAAACTTCGGTACACCAGTTACATTTGCAGAAGGATGGAAGAAGAAAAGTATATTCTTTTCTTTACCCTATTGGAAATCACCAAGACGAACCATTTATCTTGGCAGCACAAGCACAACAATGTTTCTATGTGGATGATCCTAAAAAATTAGATTAGAGTGTTGTATTGAAAAGGCCACCTAGAGATTTGTAGTAACTCATACTGGAATTACTTTCACTTATTTGTCAGTAATATTTTTTTATTTTATTTATTT
>LFYR01000215.1:202175-222468 GCA_001185155.1 Zostera marina | reverse complement strand
AACTTATCTGGATGGAGTACCAAAGGAAAAGTGGCATGTGGTGTATGTTTGAACAATAATGTAGTTTATATTTGAAAGGGAGTCAAAAGACATGTTTTATGGGACATCGTCGTTTTCTGGATCCTTCACATCCATATAGAAAAGAAAAATCAAAGTTCAATAATAAAATCGAATTGGATACAGCACCTTCAATTAGATCCGGTGAGGACATACTAAAAGAGGTAAAATTATATACTTTCAAAAATATAATTAGTTTTACTTTCAAAGTATATTCAAGAATTGATTTGTTGAAGTATAATCAAATTTCAGTTGAACGAACTTCCAAAGAAAGCATTAGGAAAAGGAAACTTCGGTACACCAGTTACATTTGCAGAAGGATGGAAGAAGAAAAGTATATTCTTTTCTTTACCCTATTGGAAATCACTTTTGATTCGACATAATCTTGATGTAATGCACATCGAGAAAAATATCTGTGACAACGTAGTTAATACGATGCTTAATGTAGTGAACAAATCCAAGGATAATTGGAAAGCGAGAGAAGATCTTAAACATCAAGGAATTCGCAGAAACCTTCATGCATACAAAAAAGATAATGGAAAGTGGCACATCCCCTTTGCGCTGTTTTCTATGACCTTAGATCAAAGAAAATTATTTTGCACAATATTGAAGTCAATTAGGGTTCCAGATGGATATTCTTCAAATATTTCAAGAAATGTGAATTCAAAAGACAAGAAGTTTATGCAACTTAAAAGTCATGATTGCCACATGCTAATGCAACAATTATTGCCTATTGCATTGAGAAATTCATATTCCAAAGATGTTTGTTCTTTGATAGTAGAATTATGTAACTACTTCCATGATTTGTGCTCCAATACTCTTAATATCGATCATTTAAATCAAATGGAAAAGAACATATCAATAACGTTATGCAAATTGGAACAGATATTTCCACCATCTTTTTTCACAGTAATGATTCATTTGTCGGTTCACCTTGCAACTGAGGCAAAAATGGCAGGACCAGTGCATTATCAGTGGATGTATCCTATTGAAAGATACTTGAAAACATTAAAAGGTTATTTTAGGAATAAAAGCCAACCTGAGGGGAGTATTGCTGAACAATATATTGCCGAAGAATGTTTAACATTTTGCTCTCGCTATTTGTCAGAAAATGTTGAAACAAAATCCAATATACCCGATCGTAATTGTAATGGGTATATTGGTAAAGCGACACACATTAATCTTGGGGATAAGATATTTGAGCAAGCACATCGATATGTGTTATTCAATACAGATGAAATAAATAGTTTTAGAGAATTTCATGTGGATGTGATTCGTCGCAGTTATCCGGGAATGAATCCCAAACATATAGAAAGAATGCATCATGAAAAATTTCCAAGATGGTTCAAAGATCATATAGATACATGTCCTAAAGTAAAATTTAGCATTTGGCGACTTTCACGTGGTCCAAATATAGATATGAAAAAATTCAAAGGATATAGAATGAATGGTATTAAGTTTCTTTCTACGTCGAGTTCGGTGAAACTAAAGACTCAAAATGATGGGATTTTAGTGTCGGCCGAGACATCATGTTATTTAAGTGTTAGAGATGTAAACCCAATAGTGAATAAACAAAACTATTATGGAAGATTAAATTATGTTATTGAACTACAATATGGACCAAATCATGTAGAAACACTCTTTCATTGCAATTGGTTTGATGGTCAATCTACAAATGGGATACAAGTTGATACGTTTGGTATTATATCTATAAACACTAAACGATTAAAGCACCAAGACGAACCATTTATCTTGGCAGCACAAGCACAACAATGTTTCTATGTGGATGATCCTAAAAAATTAGATTGGAGTGTTGTATTGAAAAGGCCACCTAGAGATTTGTAGTGCCTAATTATGGATTTCTTATATATTATTTGTGAGTAATTTTTTATTTTATTTATTTTTCTGTTTTTATTGATTTTAAGTGCTGAATATTTTGTTGTGTTCACAGATTATAAATGACACCCAAAAAAACATTGGTTAGTAAAAAACGACGACTTACGCGAAGTTCTGTCGACCATGAAGAACCTTCTTCAAGTACTCATGTTCCGACTGCAACTTCGACTCCAACTTCAACTCCTCAAATTCCAACTCCAATTTCGAATCCAACTTCAACTCCAACTCCAACTCAAATTCCAACTCCAACTCCTCAAGGTTCGAGTACTCCAACTTCAAATCAAATTCCAACTCCTCAAGGTTCGAGTACTCCAACTACTCAAGTACCAACAACAATGGGTGAATCTAATTCCGACTCCGACTCGGACCTCAGAGATAATGATGGTAACCAACTAATTATAATCGATGTGTATATTATATAATTGATTGATTTATGTGTATTTATTGACTCATTATTTTTTATTTCAGAATTGAGTCTACCAAATAGAAGAGGTAGAAACTTAGATCATCCGGAAGATCACCCCAAACAAGGTGAAAGATATAAAATAAAATGGGAGCCAACGCACATGCAACCAACTGGGCATCTGCGTAAGAAATTTAATGCTATGATCAATAGAGTCGCAAAAATGCATACAATTTTTCCATTGAATGTGAACTGGCCGAAACAAACATTTCAGAGCTTTCGACAAGCATTCGAGTACATTGAGGTATGTTTTATTTTATTTTCTGATTTAGATTTTTTTTAGTCGAATAATTTTTCAATTTTTATTATATAGGTTGATTTTGATTTAGACGGTTACCCAAATGCTCATCAATACATCAAATTCAAACTCAACAATACTTGGAAGCGTTATCGAAACTATATAAAGGAAAAATACTTTGATCCATTTGTTGATGATGAATCAACTGAAAGGATGTATGCTAGTCTTCCTCCATACATTGATCAATTCACTTTCGAAAAGTGTGTGGAAGAATTATGGACTACAGAAGAATTTAAGGTATTGTTTTTTATACATCCATACTTCAATTATTTACTATTTTATATTGTAAGTTGTTTAACGTTGTATATGAATTCGCAGAGAAAATCTAAAATAAACAAAACAAACCGGACAAAGAAGATACTAAATCATAAAACAGAGTCAATTCCTTTCAATGCAATAAGAGAAAATCTGCAACGCGAAGGCATTGAGGCATCACGAATCAATGTATTGATTCATTCTTCTGGTACTGACAACGAAGTCGTTGTAAGTCTTAGTTTATTTTATAATGTTTATAAATAGTAGTTTATCGATCTACTCATAGCTTATTACTTATTTTATAGAGAAACGTGTCTGAATATTACAAAAGTGATGAAATTCAAGAATTACGTCCAACAACGGATGAAGATGTATGTTTTAAATTATTTTACTATTTCAAATTATTCAAATGTTTTATTTTCTTATATATTATTTTTCGCATTTAGGTGATTCAACAAAAATGCATTTCAAAATTTATTCAAAGCAAAAAAGGGAGGCACATTGGACTTGGTGGAGGATCATTTGCTGAGTCGAGCACTGCTTCTACCAGATTTTCAATTGAAATGAATGCAAGATCTATTGAGAAAGAAAAAGAAAAAGGAAAAGAAAAAATTAACGATCAAATAGAGAAGGAGAAGTTAATAGAGGTATGTATATGAAAGTCAATAAAATTTTAAGGTAATACATAAATATAAATGAATCTTAAATGTTTTACAGGATAATCGAGTTTTAAAAAGAAAATATGATGAAATGTTTGATATGTTTGAAGACCTGAAGAAAACAGTTTTATCCCAATCAAATACAACTCCACGATCTTCAGATCGTGGATCGTTGCAAGATAGAAGTATTAATGCAGGTCAGAGCGATCAAAGATGTCAAACTCCTCCATCCAAATAGGTCTTCCATGTTATTTTTGTTGAAAGTTTTTTTGAATGTTGGTTTTGTTGAATGTTAATTTTGTTGAATGTTAGTTTTCTTGAATGTTGAATGTTGTATTTATTGAATGTTGTTTTTGTATTGAATATTTGTTGAATATTGAATGAATTTACAGGAATTAATATTAATTGAATGAATTTACAGGAATTTGCAATGATTTTACAGGATTTTGTATTTAATTTACAGGAATACTGGAATTCCAGATGCACTGGAATTCTGGAATTTTTTTTGCAAAAAAAAAATTTGTAACGGAATTTCCGTTACAAATACTTAAAAATTTTGTAACGGATTTTTCGTTCCGTTAACTTTAACTTCAGAGTATTTGTAACGGATTTTGGTATTTGTAACGGAAATTTTATCTCGGACCAAAGTTAACGGAATTTCCGTTAAAAATAGAATTTGTAACGGAAATTCCGTTAACTTTGCTCGTCCTAACTGCCTACTTTTTTTTGTTACCATAGAAAAAAGAGTTAGCAACCTCGAGAAAGCGAGGGGCCACAAGACCATCATCCGCGAAGGAGCGAGTGAATATGGGTCTTACTATTCTCCATCTGCGGAGAAAAAGAGGAAATCTCCAGTCCCTCCTAAAGAAAGGGCTGGACCTAGTAAGAGTCGCACTGACAAGACCCTTACGACACGGTTCGTGGAAGATCTTCGTCGGAAGCTGGCCGACGACCCAGTCGCCAGCAGCCCGATCGAGTTCCTGAGAATCAAAAGTGCTCCTTTTCACGAGGACCTTTTGAAAGGATCTTTTCCACCAACCTGCAGGCGGGTACCCAGGATAGAAGCGTATGACGGTTCGAGTGATCCAAAAGATCACATCAACCTCTACTTTAATGTCTTGGAACTGCAGACCACCGATAACGGGCTGTTGTGTCGGGCATTCCCCGACACTCTCAAGGGCAGCGTTTATCGGTGGTTTTCTGGTCTGCCAGCTGGCTCGGTCTCCAGCTTCGCGGACCTCTCTTCAAAGTTCATCGCCCAACATGTGGGGATGATCAGAATAAAACACAGTGCCAACGCACTGCTGGCACTACGACAGAACAAGCTGTCTCTGAGGGATTACACGATTAAGTTTACTTCGATGATGACAGAAGTGAATGACCTGATCCCAAGTCTGGCCATAGCAGGATACATAAGAGGGTTGGTACCCTTCTCTCCTTTGGCCCAGAATCTGATGCTCCATAAAGTGGAGACCCTGTCTGACCTCTTCCAACGAGCTCAATCGTACATTGAGATAGAAGAGGAGGACAATGACAATCTGGACGGACTCGAGTCGCCCAGCCGGAAAAAACCTCGCTATGCTGAAGAAGATACATACGAGGATACAAGTTCCTGGTCCGAAACCTCGACTAGTCTTCCTCGATACAGAGAGGAGTTTTCGAGAAGCAGTTATGACCACCAAAGTCATAACTCATACTCTCAGTCTGGTAACAGTTATGGCTACGAAAGCAATAGCTCACACTCTCGGACCAGTAATAGTTATGGCCACCAAAGCCATAGCTCACGCTCTGAATCCTATAACAGTGATGGCGACCAAAGCCACAGTTCACATTCACAATCAAGTGCATCACGCTAGTAGTGAGAAACTATCATCTACTAGAAGGAAGATAGGATTGGCCAGAGTAACCAGGCAGGCTATGCTTCTGTCAAGTGGCCACCAGCGACCAAAACACGTTGATTCTTTTGTTTGTCGCTTATATTATTCTCATATATCTTCAATAGAGATATTATTCTAAATAAATCTCTCTTTAATCCATGGAGATACTATGCAATATGTATGCCATATCATATTTAAAATAATCATCCACCGCTTCAGACGGATCAATCATCCATCGCTTCGGCTGGATGGCGTCCGTCATTTCGACCTCATCAATTATCCATCGTTTTGGCTGGATGATACCCGTTACTCAGACCTAGCTTACGACACACGAATCTAAGTGATAGTTACAAAATCCAATTTACGTCCAGAGTGGCTAAATTGTGATTACAAATCTAGTTTACGATTTACGAGTCCAAGATGCGACTTAAGATTCTAAATCAGACTCTCATTTATGAATCTAACCCCGAGATTATAAATTTACGACTACAATCAATGATACCCTCGTTTTAAATCTATTTTGTCGCTATGGCCTTAATAGACCAAAGATCATTTTGTCACTTTGGCCTTAATGATCCTATCCCATCTTGTCGCTATGGCCTTGATGAGGATCGAGAGTCGCTCTGTCGCTATAGCCGGAGCTTGGCTAAAACACCAAGGTTCAAATCTAGAATTGTAGTCCTAAATTGCAAATCTAACCCTAGGTTTAAATTCTTTCAAAAAGAGTTGACACTCTTTCCAGCTACCTACTTACGACTTCAACCATTACCCTACGCCAGTGGCGTATCTAGGGGGGGGCAAGGGGGGGCAATTGCCCCCCCTAAAATTTGGAAATTTTTTGAGGACCTATATGTAATTAAATTTTTTATAGGGGGTTTAGTATAATTTTCACAATATATTAATATTTTTAAGGGTTAATATATAAATTTCACAATATTTATATATTATATAAATTTCTTTTAGTATACTTTTCATAAGGGTTTAGCACAATTTCACAAGGGTTTAGTATACTTTTCATAAAATCACCATTTAAAAATTTACAAACTCAATTTGAATATTTCCCCCAAATAAAATCCAAACATTAGCCCTAGCATCCTTAAATTCCCAAATTGGATTTTCAGGCGACAAGACTCCACTCTCCAGAAGAAGCAGACGCTTCATCTAATTATCTTCATTCTGCAGGTTCTTATTTCTATTTTAGATCTTATAAGTGTCCGATTCAAACCATCACCTTCAGTTTTTGTTTTAAGAGGTAATGACGGTTCTTCATTTCTTCTCCAGTTCATCTTTTCTTGTTCTTCCGATTCCCTTTCAATTTTTAATAGGCGTAATTGCTTTATTCTTTTACATCTTCTCTCAGATTTGGAAGTTAATAGTAGAATGCAATTCTTTCTACATTCCTCATTGTTGGGTTGTAAGTATATTTCAGTGATGAATTTTTCTTACCATTTTCAGAAAAAAGATTAGTTCAGGACGTGCCTGATTTTCTTGCGGAGATATTGTGACTGCCCAAACTATTAACTACCATCTTCAGCCTTCAGGCGGGATCAAATTGGTAACAGATCTTCTATAACAAGGTAAGAAGGTTCTATTACTTTTTCATTTTTATAATTGTTACATTTATAATTTTATGCATTATTTCTTATATAATTTTATAGTTCGATTTAAGAATGTAGGATTGTATTCTTAGATTTAAGGTGAATCTTATTTCTCAGAATTTGTATAGGTTTTTTAATTAGTACAAAAAAAATTTTCGCGGAAGGTTTCAGGGGAAGGTCGTCCCAGTTTCTAAACTTAAAAATTAAAAACTTAAAAATATTTTTTTGAAGCTTAGGTGTTAGGCTTTACTCCTTAGCCTTTAGGCCTTTAACCGGTCCATTTTAGATTTATTGAGGTACTGACTTAGTGTAAACATTAGAAATTAGGGATTTGGGTTTTAGAATTTAGGGTAAAAAAATAAAAATAGCAATGTGGGTAGGGCTGTAAATGGGTCCGGGTTTGAGATTGATTTTGGACCTATTAAAAGGTTTGGACCCGAAGGCCTGGGTCCGGGTTCAGATTAGCCAGACCCGGCTGAACCCGGACCTGGATATTATAAATGTTAGATAAATATTTTATAATATATTAATAAGTTAAAGTTTAAATATAAATATTTTAATATATATTTTATAATATATTAATAACTTAAGGGTTAAATATAAATACACCATTTATATTTTATAGTATATTTAATTATTTATTGATTTTTTTTAGTTAAATAAAAAATTCATTTTTTGGATCCAGACCCAGGCAAATTCATGGGTCCTGGTCCAGCTCAGACCCGATCCATTTACAACCCTAACTGTTAGGAGAAGAAATAGACGGAATTTGAAGATAGATAGCAGTGACAAGCAAATCTGACAAATACGAGATTGAGATCTTGACCTTAAGGTAATATATTTTCTATTTCATTTGGATTTTGCAGTTCTTTACCTCGTTAAACATGGCTGGATCTTATGATTGAAGGTTTTGGATGGTTTAAAGATTCGGGATGATCAGTCAAATAAATTAACTGCAGATCGATCAATAACTCTATAGGTAGACTTGTAGGGACTGTAGCGAAGGCCAAAGTGCTCGATCTTTACCGGAGGATGAGTAGAAACTATTACCATTAACTGCAGACCCTCGATCTAACCATAACTAAATTCTGTTGGATCCAGAACCAGGTCGAGCGAGAGGGTCCTGGATGAATCGGTTGTAGAAGTGGATCCTCGAGGTCGAACTCGTTTGTAATTAAGTTCATAGCTAATTATTTGGGTTGTAGCTTCCTCTGGATTAAGGACAACTTTTACATATTACAAGTTTTTAATTTGTAATCAATATTCACTAAACATTGCAGCCACCTTCTCTGAAAACATGCAACTCGATAGTGTCATTTTACGCTCCGTTCTTATGTGATTCTTTTATAGCGTATAATTCCAGTCGCAGTGTATGGTATAATAATTGATTTGAAATTGATATGAAAAACCATCGATGTAAATAAAAAATTTAAATTGTAATGGTATAATATAACCATCAACATTGAAAGATAATAATTGATTTTATAGAAAAAAAAATGAATTAAGTTACTTATGATTTTTCCATTTGATTTTCGATCAATTCAATTAATGGTAAGACTGTGAATGCCCGATCTTTTTTATTTTGATATACATCTTCTGATTCTTAGATTATACTTAATATTGAATCAGTTTTATTGGAGATATAGTAAGGACAATCTTTTTAATTTGAAGATAAATTAGAGAAGATTATAATAGAAATAAGAATGAAATATCAAGAAATTTTCTTCAAAATACATCAAAAATATTGCAAAATAGAATGCAAACATCTAACATTCTCTAATTTCTAATTATGTAATGTTTTAATTAGAAACAGAAAGCATTAAAATAAACAAAATACATAATTTTTTTGACAATCAATGTTTGTCGAAATAACACCAATTCCCTCCCGACCAAAAAAAAGATACTTTAACAGCAGAAGCCCTTTAAAATGATAATAATTCCTTTAAAATATCAATTTCTTCTCAATACTTAATTCCACCAGACTATTGATCCATTTTACATGTTTACCACCTTAAGGATAGGGAATTCCGAAGGACATATTTAATGAATTTCATTTGCGATGTCGATCCTGAATCAATATTGATGTCAAAGATTTTGATATGTTTAAACTTAAAGGAAATGTTTTCAATTTGTGAGGAGCTTGCAAACTCTATTGTTGAAGCCCGTGTAAACTAAAAAAAAATTTAATCAAAATTACATATTATTATTAATCAATGAAATGACAAATATGAATAATCTATATATGATCTTACAGACGTTATTTGAAGATGAACCAATGCCGGAGAATTTTTAAGGGTAAAATTAACTACAGCATATTCTTGACGATAGTCTAGAGACACAATGAGATTGAGTGTTTTCAAAAGGTTGAATTTAATCTCTTTTAATGCTGAGTAGTCAACCTTGCAAAATAAATTATAATCACAAAAAAAATCGGATAAATTATAATAAGTTTTTCATATAAGCAATTTACCTGGCTAAAATAGACACCTTTGAAAGACTGCCAAGAAGATTAGGCAAATCGTAGGGATGTTCACCTATCTTAAAAAGGCTAACTTTCGCAATCAACGGAGTATGCATAAAACTCAAATGAGAAAAAGGACCACCATATTTCAGAACATGAAGATTAGGAGTATTTAAATTTAAAACTGGTGTAGGGTAATAATAAAAACAAAGATCCAAATGCTTGAGAAGTGGAGACAAATCGATCAATCTTTGGAGTGTTGTTGCGCTAGCAAATTTGATATCATGAAGAACAAGAGAGGTTAAACTTTTAAACCCATCAAATGATGATGGTAGTTTAATCATCCAGTGGAATCTGATATCTAACTTGGTCAATTTATCAAAAGAAAATACCAAGGATGGGATCAAATAATAATCATTATCAATAAAAGAAGAAAATTTCAATATAAGTTGTTGGATTTGATGAACAACCAAATGATCCAATAATATATTGATATCTGAGACACTGAAATATGATCAAAATCGATACGGTTGTTCAATGCAAATCTCTGAATATTTCCTCTGTGAAGTAACATAAACCGAAAAAGTCTGAATATTTTGAAATGATCCAAGGCAGTCAATATTGATTTCAGACATTGATCTCCATTTGTATCTCCAGCTTTCTGACAATAAGCTGGTGTTTATGGCTTCTTCTAATGGCAGCCGCACAAGAATGTTATCTATGATATCATCAGGTAGAGTGATGAGCCTATCCTTGTCTGATTTCATTTTTTTCAGATTATTTTGATATATCTTAAGGTTGTTCTTCAACATATATGTAATCACCAACGGAAAAAAATGATAATAAACAAACATTCAACAAGATTGTTTGAGACGAGTACTAAAATAAAAAGAAATAAACATACCGGTAATTGAGTGAAGAAGTATAAATAATAAGTTGATGCTTGGTGATTTGAGCTGGCTGGTATACAAAGAAAAGAAGTGAAGAAAAAAACACCTGTGTAATGAGATTATAAAGGGAGGAAAAGAGAGAACAAAGATAGGAAGGAATTTAAAGCTGTTAAAAATACACAAAAAAACTAGTTAAACCTGTGGATTTCACCTCAAATTAAAAAAATCAATAGGAAAACTGCAAAGGAACAGGTCCGTAGTGTTATAGATTTTCCTAAACTATTCCTCGGATCATTTGATAACTTTCTTTAATCCTTCTCTATTCCTATCATGTAAAAATTGAAAACCAACAGTACATTTCATAGTCTTCTTATCTAGTAGTGTTTTCTAGTTACATTCAATAAATCCAAAGAAAAATCCAAAATCTTATATACTACTAACAAACAGGACATATGGATGATTTGGTAAGTTACAGTGATCCTGTGCATAGATCTTAACAAATTTGGTTGGTGTTCTACATATGTTACTCATCTACATTGTTTAATCATATACAACTAAATAAATACTTCAAAGAGTAGAAATACAACATAATAACTATGAAGAAAAAATCGCTCAGATTTTTCAACGTAGACAGAGCAATACTAGTTCAGATGAAACTATTTTTTTAACCAAAAATAATATATGTTCACTCGCAAGAGCAACCCATGAACAAACGTAGTAGACAGAGCAATACTACGTTGCCCGATCCATTCATTACCATGGAAGAACAAGAACATAGTATACAAACATCCGTACAACCCATGAACGGAGGGAGGTTTTTGGAAGATTCTTGGGGAATGAAGCAGATCTATATATAAAAAAATAAATAGGAAACATATAGTCTTTTACTTACGGATGCGTCGTGCAAGCTTTTCCAGTTATCTGAGATACAACCACGGAAGACAACAGCGATTGTTCGAGAAAGAGACGAGAAAAGAAAATGATCCGGGTTATTATACAAACAAAAATATGAAGTGTTGTTGAGTTGATAATACTTTACTATGGGTTTTCCATCTCTTACTCAGATTTCTGACATAACACTTCACTCGGACAGAGCTTTGGTGGATGTCAAGTGATTGAAAGCTGAGTAATAGAAACAAAAACAATGATTGATCACAGTTTGAGATTGGGCAGCTCGGGATCTTGTGAGACCCGAATATTGAACCTGAGTAGGTAGGGACATGATCTGGGTCCTCTCCTTAAATACAAGAATATAATATAAATAAAAAAAAGATGATTGTGAGTTTGTGTGACTCACTCTCTCAATGATTCAAAGCAATATTATGTGTTGGTCAAATATGATTTGGATTGAAAATTTTAGTCACGCTCTTAATTATTAGGCAGTCTGGTGGTGCATATATAGGGTGTCAAACAAACCGAGCTTTTACTTATAGAGTCAAACTTGGGCTCAGCTCGTTAAGGAATTATCCAGGTTCGGGCTCGCCGAGTCTAGTTTGGCTCGTTTTAAGAATTGTCAGGCTCGAAGCTCGCAAACCTGGACTCGAATTAAAAAAAGTAATATTTAGAAACATAGGGGATCGAACCCGTAACTTTTCAAATACCAAACAAATTTTTTAACAACTATGCTACACTTCTATTCTCTCTAAATATAATATTTTTTTTTAATTTTTTATACTCCTTACCGAGTCTATCGAGCTTAATGTCCAAGCTCGAGCTCGGCTCATTAAGCTAAACGAGCTTAAGTATTGGGCTCGCGTCCGAGCCAGACTTTATTTGACACCCTAGTGGTGCACTTGTACCTAATTCCATGCATTAATTACTTCCATACCCCCAAAGTCCAAAGTATTTATTATATATATTTAATTTAGTCAACAACAAACATGCAAGTCGTATTTTCCAAACTAAACCAAATTAATTATTACATTAGTGAATAAGTGATTGTTAAAAGGGATTCTGATATAAAATTGAGAAAAAAGGGAAACTAAAAATCTATATATGACCGAAACAAAAATTTCACCTTCGCCAAGTCCTGACTCTGGCACGCGGATCTGGTCAAAGATGAAATATTTGTGGATTTGAACCAAATTTCGATTGAAATTTTTTGTCACCATATAAAAGCTTTAACTTATTGGGCTGTGTGATGGTGCACTTGTGCCTAATTCCATGCATTATTTCCAAAGTATCATATATGTTTTATTTAGTCAACCACAAATATATATAGAAGTGCCATTTCAAACCATCATTTTCCTTCTCAATCATAAAACCCAATTAAATCAAAACCATACCTTATATATATTTTCAATCATGGATAAATATTCATCATATTCATTTTTTGGCTGAATGTATGTAAAACCTAATTGATTTGAAAGCATCAAAGTACGCGGAAATTTTAGATTGAAGAAAAAAAAAATAGTATTTTAAAGTCAGTCAGTCAGTCAGTCAGTCAGTCAGTCAATGGAAATAAATCATTTCAGTTTATACTTTATATACAGAAGCTACATTTGTATGATTACGACTCCCTACTACCATTATTAAATTTTAGTCAAAACCTTATCCAGATAATGAAATTTCAGTGGACTTGAACACAAGTTGGATTGAGTTCTGTCAGCGAATCTAATGTGTTCAAGATTTTCAAACAAAGTTTTGTTTAGACTTGTTAGGCATGAAATTATTTTAATTCACACCCTAAAGTCAAAACCATATGGCGATTATTTCAAACATTAATTATTTTCCCAAACCAAACTCACTTGATTCATTGTTATTATAAATAGAGGCATCAGCCCATGTATTCTTCATAACAACACACATCTCTCAATTAATTAGCTTTCAAAAATATATAACAATGGCCGTGCACTACAAAAAAAAGTTAGCAGTTAGGACGAGCAAAGTTAACGGAATTTCCGTTACAAATACTATTTTTAACGGAAATTCCGTTAACTTTGGTCCGAGACAAAATTTCCGTTAAAAATACCAAAATCCGTTACAAAAATCCGTTACAAATACTCCGAAGTCAAAGTTAACGGAAAGAAAAATCCGTTACAAAATTTTTAGGTATTTTTAACGGAATTTCCGTTACAAATTCCGTTACAAATAAGGAAAAATAATTTGTAACGGAAATTCCGTTAAAAATGAGGAAAAATAATTTGTAACGGAAATTCCGTTAAAAATGAGGAAAAAAAATTTGTAACGGAATTTCCGTTAAAAATGAGGGGAAAAAAATTTGTAACGGAAATTCCGTTACAAATTTTTTTTTTTCAAAAAAAATTTCCAGAATTCCAGTGCCTGTAAATCATTGCAAATGCCTGTAAAATCATTCCAAATTCCTGTAAATTCATGCAATTAATATTAATTCCTGTAAATTCATTCAATTAATATTAATTCCTGTAAATTCATTCAATATTCAACAAATATTCAATACATAAACAATATTTAACATTCAAGAAAACTAACATTCAACAAAAACTAACATTCAAAAAAACTAACATTCGACAAAAATAACATGAAAGACCTATTTCGATGGAGGAGTTTGATATCTTTGATCACTCTGAGCTGCATTAATACTTCTATCTTGCAACGATCCACGATCTGAAGGTTGTGGAGTTGTATTTGATTGAGATAAAACTGTTTTCTTCAGGTCTTCAAACATATCAAACATTTCATCATATTTCCTTTTTAAAATTTGATTATCCTGTAAAACATTTAAGATTCATTTATATTTATGTATTACTTTAAAATTTTATTGACTTTCATACACATACCTCCATTAGCTTTTCCATTCGATCGTTCATTTTTTCTTTTCCTTTTTCTTTTTCTTTGTCTTTCTCGATAGATCTTGCATTCATTTCAATTGAAAATCTGGTAGAAGCAGTGCTCGACTCAGCAAATGATCCTCCACCAAGTCCAATGTGCCTCCCTTTTTTGCTTTGAATAAACTTAGAAATGCATTTTTGTTGAATCACCTACGTGCGAAAATTAATATATAAGAAAATAAAACATTTGAATAATTTGAAATAGTAAAATAATTTAAAACATACATCTTCATCCGTTGTTGGACGTAATTCTTGAATTTCATCACTTTTGTAATATTCAGACAAGTTTCTCTATAAAATAAGTAATAAGCTATGAGTAGATCAATAAACTACTATTTATGAACATTATAAAATAAACTAAAACTTACAACGACTTCGTTGTCAGTACCAGAAGAACGAATCAATACATTGATTCGTGATGCCTCAATGCCTTCGTTGTCAGTACTCCGATCGGAGCATTGATCGGAGTAGTTATCGTATCATTGATCGGAGAATCTATCGGATCAATGATTGTAGTAGCTATCGGATCATTGTTCAGAGTGGTTGCAAGATCATTGATAGAAGCCATTATTGGATCAATGAACAGACCATCGATCGGAGTATTTGTGGGATCATTGTTCAAATTATCCGGATGATTGATTGGAGAAATAATTAGATCGTCTATGACAATATTAGTCATTCCTTCATCAATCAGATTAGCGACTGGATAATTAGTTGGATCAACCATTGCTTCATTTACTAAAAGGGTCATCTCATTTTCTACTATCATAGGAGGTGCAGTAGAAACTGCTATGTCACGTCTCTTGCGTTTCAATGCTTTTTTATGTGCTCTCGAACCTGGAATTAATTCTCCATGCATATACCATGTCTTATACCTATATGCATTGTCAAAACTAAAGAGTATGACATGCTCACTAATGGTCTTACGATTATAATATTTGCCATTGTGACACTTTGAACAAGGACATGGTAGTTTTAATCCAGGTTCCATCTTGTGGTTTGAATAGATTTCAGCAAAATCTAAAAAACTTTTCAATCCACTTTGAAATTTCATCGAGGTTGAACTTTCAAACAACTATGATTTTTCAAGCCCTTCTATTTGATCAGTCATATTAGTTTATCTCCTAACATACAAATAAAAAGAAACCTCTTAAAAATCAATATTTAAATGAAAAATGTATTAAAATAAGTATTCAAAAAACTTATACAAAAATAACTAACTAGCTAGATAGACTTTGTAGATAAACCTTCAAATTCCGACGTTAACGTAATGAACAATCTAAATTAGATCATAGACTTTGTGGAAGGGTTCGATAATCTTGAGAGGCATATTAAAGAATGTAATTAGTTAGAATGAATTAGTTACAATATAGATTGAATAACCACTGAAATTGGTTAAACAACAATGAATAATACACTATAAACATCAATGAAAAGGGGATCACATTTTGGATTTTCAACCAATCACTTGCGTTATTCTGATAAACCAGAGTGCAAATTTTATTGCTCGCAATTGAATTGGGCAAATCAGATTGAAGCACATAGCTATGGATCTCCATTTTGTTCACGAGAAGACAGAAAATGGAAGTTTGGAAGTGATACACATCCCTGGAACAAAGCAATGGTAGGATATTTTGACCAAAGCCTTGAAACCAATGAGCTTTCTTGATCTCCAATGAAAGCTTATGGGTGAGCCACTACAAGCTTGAGGGGGCGCATTAAAGCTAAATTAATGGATTAACTATTACTAATTATTTAGGCAATTAATGTAATTAGTTAGATAGTAGTTTTAGTTTTTTGTTGGATTGTATGTAATAGGGCGTGGGTCGGGTCAAGCCCGAACCTGAATATGTTACAACTTACAACTCAACATTTACATAATCTATTTAAAGGGCAAAATCCCAAATATAGAGTTAAATCGATTTTTTTTATGAATGATAGAAAATAAGTGGAATATGTGGAATAAAAATCTCTTTGATTAATTAATTATATTTTTCTCTATAATATTTTCAATAAAAACTCTTTCCGAATTAAAAAGATAACAAATTAATTCTTAATAATAAACTCTAAATTTGAACAAACATATATATTACATCAAACACTGAAAAATATATCATCAAATCACTTGATTTAAAACGTTTGAACTTACCTGTTTTATACTTTTGAGAAAATTAATCCTGGAAATATAAGGTCAGAACTAGCCGATATATATGGAGATATGAGCTACTTTGATGATCAAAGATATGAGCTACTTTGCTGAATTAGTTGGACAGTTCGTCGTGACTGGGAAAGAAAGAGATGGAAGAAATCCATTAGATCTAAGAAGTAATAATTAATATATGTTGCATGTCAAATTGTCAACTTCTTTAAATAATTGACTACTTGGTTAGCTTCTTTTCATAGCCGAGTCAATCGGTTAAAAAAAGATTTCGGTATACTTTAAAAAAAGTAGTAGTATGCGATATGAACAACATCCCCTTTATCTTATTTTTGTAGTATGAACTTTCATTTTATAAAAATAGGTGTTAGAAATCCCAACTACTTGGTTAGCTTCTTTTCATAGCCGAGTCAATCGGTTAAAAAAAGATTTCGGTATACTTTAAAAAAAGTAATGAAAATATTTCAAATGAAATTTTTAAGTTTAAATATTTTTTTTATAATTTTTGGCTTCGATCAAAGAGCCCTGTTACACTTATATCATGCTGAAATAAATCGTATGCACCCTTAACTTTGATTATCTTTTTTTTAACTCCAACAAGAAATATATATAGATAAAAGGGAGTTTAGTAATCCTTATCCATCCATATAGCTGACTGATTAGAGACTTACCTCAACAAATTAGACTCCCCTTAATCAGTAAGCACATTAACCTCGATAGGAGAATAATTAGATTTTTGTGTAGATTCAACTATCCAAGCATCATTTTTGTGAATATATTTTTGAATAATTGTTATAATGATCTGGTTCAAAGCCGATAGAACTTAGTGTATAAATAGAACACATGGTAGATAGGAAGGAAAATTAGGGGTTAGAAATCTATTTATGATAGCCACAACTGCCCCAATCATGAATGCTGCAGTGCTATGGGGATAAACATCTATCCTGGCCAGTTGGATGCAAAACAGATAGTATATTAAGGGAAGTCAAGTGGACATCACTATTAACCACACAATTGATTCAGCCAAGTGGAAGGAAGTAATAGCCTCAAAAGAGAGGATCGAACTATGTCTAGAGTGCAGCCGTGTAGGGAAGGGAACTCTGTTAATCGGATGGTTGGGGCGAGTGATAAAAAGTTAAAAACTTAGTTTAGGTGCAATTGTTGTGGCCTTAAGAACCAGAAACCACAAAGATCCAATAGCCAATGGAATTTAGTCACACATGCCAATCGAGTTCTCCATTATTTTATGGGTGGAAAAGAACAAGTCCTTTGGCTGGAAAAGTGTAAAATAGCACAAGGAAAAGGAAAAGGGGTAATTATAAGGAGTGAGATGCAAAGGAGATTCGAAAAAACATACATCTAACTAGTGATTCAATTCCTTTGATCACCTATTTCAATGGATTTCATTGCATTGCATTAATTAATGCCAACTCTTCATCATGAAAATTCCATGCACCTAGCTAGCTAGCAGTTGCCAGTGCCAAAGAAATTCGATCAGCAAGATGATCGATCAGAAGATTCACATGTGTGTGTATGGGAATTGATAGAGAAGGAATCATGATTTAGTTTGAAATTTCATGGATGAAATGATGGATCTAAATTTAAACCAGAATGTACTGAGATTAAATTTATTAATTGATTAAAATACCTTGAGAAGAGAGTACCACAATCACACTTGTACTCTCGAGTCGTCACAGACTAAGCAGTAAGCACTAGTCTGTCATATAAACAAATTGATGCATTCATGTGACAAAACAGATCATTACTATTTTTCAGAATGCATGGAAATGCTTCAAACTTGAAAGGTCATTATAACTAAGTTCTAACTTTGTGTTTCATTTACATGAAATAGCAAACATAAACTACAGGGAAAATAACTTATTTAGTTATAATTTTTCAACCATAGCCATAATGATCACAAGGGAAAATAACAGGGAAAATAACTTACTGTAAACTTAGCCATAACATAGCCATAACGGAAAATAATTTTTCAACCATAGCCATAACAGGGAAAATAACTTACTGTAAACTTAGCCATAATGATCACAAGACTTCAACTTAGTTAATTTCAACCATTAAACTTCAACCATTAAACTTCAACTTACCTGGAAGTGATCGATCGTCGGAAGAATGGAGATGGTCGGAAGCCCAGAGCAACTAATTAACAACAGACGGAGATGCTCAGAGATGGTCGTCGCTCGCCGGTCGGAAGCCGCTGGTCGTCTCTAGGTTGCTCGTCAGGAATCGAATTAACAATCGCCGGAGATGGGAGTGGGTGAAAAACAAGATCGCCGGAGGGAAATCGATTTGGGTTTTGTGGGTTTTGGGGCTTTTGGGGGGAAATCAATTTTGGGGGGGGGGAATAACATTAGTTTGGAAATTTATATTTTTGGGAAATAATATATACTTTTGGGAAATAATTATAAAATAAAATTTAAAATCTTTTGGGAAATAACTTTAAAATGATATTACAATTTAACTTAGTTTAAAATTTAAAAGTTAATATTACAATTTATTAAAATCACTAGTTGTAATTAATTTTTAATAATTTTTAAAAAAATCACTAGTTGTTAATTTTTTATTTTTTAGGATTTATAATTTATAATTTAAAATAACTTTAATTTATAACTTCTTCTATTTTTTTAATGTAAAATAAACTTATTTTATAAGTTTTAAAATATTTGATTTATTAAATTGATTTTTACTTTTTAGGATTTATAATTTAAAATAACTTTTATAATTGAAATTTTAACTTTATAAATTAAAATACCTTCTTTAATTTAAATTTATTTTTTAACTTTAAAATTTAAAATATCTAAAATAACTTCAATTTATAATTTTTATAATTTAAATTTTTATAATCTAACTTTAAATTTTTGATAATTTATAATATCTAAAAAAACTATAATCTAACTTCTTCTAACCTTAACTTCTAACTTCTAACTCTTACTTTTAACCCTAACTTCTAACCCTAACACTATCTAAATATGTATATATACTTATTTTTACTTATTTTTGTTTATTTTTATTAATTTCTATTAACCCTAACACTAACCTTAACACTAACCATAATTATTTACATTTACTCTAACCCTAACCCTAATCCTAACCTTACCCTAACCTTACCCTAACCCTAATTATGAAAATTATTAAATAATTGTTATTTGTAACGGAATATCCGTTAAAAATAGTTAAAAAATCCGTTACAATATATAAGTTCTAGTATTTGTAACGGAAATAGCAAAGTTAACGGAAATTCCGTTACAAATTCCGTTAACTTTGATAATAAGTATTTGTAACGGAAATTCCGTTAACTTTGCTTCGTCCGAACTGCCTACTTTTTTTTGTAGTGGTGTCTAAGGTGTTGGGTGCTACTTTTGTGGTCATGCTTTTCTTAGGCATGACCTCTGCAGCAAGGTTGCTCTCAAATAGTGATGGTGGTGGCGGCGGAAGTGGTGGTGAAGGTGGCAGTGGTGGTGGAGGTGGTTCTGGTTATGGATCGGGATATGGTTCGGGATATGGGAAAGGCGGTGGGTATGGAAGTGGAGGTGGAGGTGGAGGTGGACAAGGTGGTGGTGGAGGATCAGGTAGTGGTTATGGATCTGGCTCAGGTTATGGACAAGGATATGGAAGTGGTAGAGGTGGTGGGGGAGGTAGTGGAGGGGGTGGTAGAGGTGGACAAGGTGGTGGCTCTGGATATGGATCTCGTTCGGGTTATGGAAGAGGAGGGCGTCCATAGACATGGTCGACATCTAGTTTATATGAAATATTCATAATTATTAAGATTTCAATTTGTGCATGAGGTGTACCATAAAGTGATTTGTGCATGATTGCTACTGTTACAATATCTCATATCTATATGATTATGTATG
>LFYR01000215.1:188833-202008 GCA_001185155.1 Zostera marina | reverse complement strand
GCTCGTGTAAAGCAAAATCTATTAGTGTGGTTCTTAGTTTTTCAAACACGCTCTTAGAAGTTTGTTTGAGTCCATATAAAAAAAATTTAAGTTCACACACTCTCTTGTCTCCTTCTTCGAGGAGACAATGATGGTGTTTTAAGTAAACTTCTTCAGTTAGCTCTTCATGTAAGAAAACAAATATCTATATGATATTAATTCCACCTCTTTTGAGAAGCATTTGCAATTAATATTCTCGGGAGATGACATCTACGGCGAAGATCGCGTTGGGCCATTAAGACGTCAAGTCGGACGCAAGTAACGTCCCAAAATCGACGATTTAGGGTGAAATCGACCAATTGAGGGAGAAAACACCAACTTCTCAGGACTCCGGCGACCTTCTCCCAAAAACGATGATTTACCCGACCCAATCAGCAATTAGGAGGATTGATTTGGGTCTCAACGCAGAACTTTAGGTCTGCTTCCATGAGAGCCTTCTGGGGTTCCGACATAAAACTTACGGAACCCTAGTTCCTATTGATGGAAAAGACAAGTGTACATTCCTGTATCACCATATATATATAGAACAAGACATAATAGCAGAGTTCCCATAAACATTATAAGTGTGTATTTTTTGATCAGGTCAACACGAAAACATATAATAGTAAGGTGGAACTATAGAATAACATGGTTACACGAGAGGTTAGGATGTGAGTTAAGAGACAAATAATAGAGGGTGGAACAACATAATCACAAGGATACATTAGATGTTAGCATGTATGTAGAGGAAGATATGATAACAGGGTTCAAGTACGAATTATAAGTGTATACTTATGGACTCTGGTCGAAAAAATAAAAGAAATAATAGTAGTGTTTAACCACAGAATAACAAAGTTGCATGAGACTTTAGCATGTGTATTGATTAAAACATAGTAGCAAGATAAAACTACAAAATAATAGAGTTACATGAGACAGTAGTAGGATATAACTACAAGAAAACAGGGTACTTCTAACCAACTCTAACAGTAAAAGTTGATTTTTAATCTAAAAGAAGTTGGTCGCTAGGTTGGTCGCTAGGTTGGTCGTCAAATTTTCATGGTTTCAACCCATGTATACGACTTGTAATAGGCGACCAACCTGGTTACTTAATATTAATATTAGGTTACTCTATAAATTTACTATATTAAATTTTAAATTAGATAATTCAATTTAATAAATTAGATATTTTAAAAGTTATAAACTAACTTTATTTTAAATTATAAAAATTTAAAGAAGTTATAAATTAAAGTTATTTTAAAGTTAAAAATTAAATTTAAAGAAGTTATTTTAAATTATAAATTAAATATAAAAAGTTATAAAATAACAATTAATGATTTTTTTTTAATTATAAAAATATCAATTCCTAATATTAACTTTAGGTTAGTTTAATTTAATTACTAAATAATTATATTATTATATCATATTAAATTAAGATAGTGTTAGGGTTAGAAAAATTTACACTATAATGTTAGGGATAAAGAGTGTTAATTAATGATAAATAGTGTTAGTATTATAGCTTTTTATTCAATTATAAAATTTCCAAAACCAAAACACTTAAATTGTAAACGTATTAAGTCAAAAATTGTAAATAAATCAAAACCCCTTAATTAAATAAATCGTGTTTTTCTTCCACCCAAAAGTTAAATAATATTTTTTAGATTAATCTTGTCCGTTGCTCCTTCACCGGTTGGAGGAAATTCACAGCCCACGTCAATTCTCTTCCACGTTTTGTCTTTTCTTTTTGTTTCTTCTTAAAATCTTGTCATCATTAAAAGTTTTTGACAACCATCACTTTTATGATGGCAAGCTACTTTGCCTCAATCGTTCTTTATTGTACTATTTTTTTCGATATTTTTTATTCAACCGATTGTGATCTTAACATTATACCTTGTAATGCCAAAAATTTACAAATATTTCCAATTGATACCTATCCTGTCTTTTTCACTTACCTCTTTCAATTTTTTTCATTTTCTCTCATTTTCCTTTTTTACTCATTTTCCTCTTTCTTTTCATCTATACATATGCAATTAAAGAGTATTTCTTTCCATAATTTTATTTTACTTCCCTCAATCTACCCTCAATTTTTGGTGTCTTCATTTCAAATTTGCACTTTGGTTCTACCCCATTCAAAATCTCAAGGTATGTCTCAAGATTCATTTAAAGTTATTAAAGAAGCATCACCATTATCCCAAACTCATATTTTCACCCAAAAACACCTTCCATTACTCTCATAATTTTTCCTCAATCTATAACATCCCACCCCCATACCGTCTTGTTGATGTTCACCCCATCAATCCTGTATTAGAACAGATTAGACATTCCTGTAATGTTAGTTTTGATTTTTATTCAACCAAACCGAAAAATAAAACCATTGATATCCCCCAATCATCTCATGAAACTCCACTAGACCGAGATTGGAATGCTGAATGTTCTATCAATAATGATATAACTGTCAATTATAATGCTACAAACGATACTCAAAATGCTTCTTCCAACTTTTTTTTACCAAAATCCAACACCAATAATAATTCATCACCATTTATTGGTCAAGTTTTTACCTCATATTCAGAGGTTGTAGAGACATATTATCATTACGTATCACATGTGGGTTTTTCCATTAGATTGGGTTATACCGAAAACACAACAAGCAATGTAGATGATAAATTTTTTTTAATTATGCGACGATTATTATTATGTTCAAAGCAAAGGAATGTTAACATAATACTTCTTTCTCGAATTGGCAAGCACCGAAAGAATGGAGTTTCAAGATTTTGTTGTTGTGCGAGAAATAAAATGAAGAGCATTGATTTGTCTGTAAATTGGATTGTTAAAAATATTATCCTTGAACACAACCACCATCTTACCACACCATCCAAATTACGTTATCTTCCAATAAACCTTTCTATATATTCGACATCGAGATTATTTTTTAACTCTCTTAGTGATGTTAACGTACCGGTATCTCAACAAACCGCCTATTTTCTTCTCAAGTTGGTGAAATCGAACACATGGAATGCACGCAATTAATATAGATATCAATAATATGAGTCATGATGATCGTGTTGATTTAAAGAATTATGATGTCGATCTAATGGTTGAAAAGTTCGAACTTAAGAAGGAAGTTAATCCGGATTTCTTCTATTCCATTGTCAAAGATTCGTTTGAAACATGTTTTTTGGGCGGACACTATGATGATAGAAGATTTCAAATTATTTGATGATGCCATTGATAAAACCAGTGTGGATTGAACTGAAAAGAGAAACAACGTCGATGGGTCACCGGAGGTGGTCTGGTGCGATGGTAGAAGTAAAAAGGGGAAGAACTTAGAGCTATAATATTAACTGTTCTTGAGTGACAGTTAGAAAAAGAGATTAGTGTGTAATTAGATTTCATTAATTCAACTGCTAATCATCGCTTTGTTTTTTATATGAATTACATTTAACAAACTCAACTTTACTAAACTAATGTAAATGGACTCATCCCTCGACTTAAATTAAAATTAAATGTATTGAAACTTTTGCAGCTATATCCCTCGACTTTTCAGTTATGCTTGAAATGAGTCTTGGGTAAATTACCTGTATAATGAAACTTAAATAGAAATTGTAGAACACTCTAAAGATATTATTAATTATATTTATATCCAGAATTCAGTTTAATTTACAGAGTTTATTTTAATTCCTTTGTTCTCTAATTACATAGTTAATTCCTGAATTCTAATTGCTTCACTAATTCCTTTAGCTATTACATCGAAACAACTTACAAAACTAACGTTTACTCTTTGATTTTGATCGAGATGTTTTGTGGAGTTAATCATCATAAGAAGACTGTTATTTTTGGAAGCGCATTCCTGGAGTAATTATTTATGTTTCTAATAAGTTTTTTAAAGTTCTTAATGCAAAAAAATATTTTTCTAATGTTCCTTCAATTCATCGCAATAATTGAATGTATAAAACCTTTACATGGTTGTTTTTATATTATGTGCTCTGATGATCGAAGTACAGAATGTCCTATCAGCCTCACGGTGGTGCGAGCGGATTCCTTCTCGTGTCGGAGGCTCTAAGATCCATGACGTGCGCTCTACGTCAAGTCTTACGGGAGCAAATCGGCGATTTCAGCATGAGAATCGGTGATTGCTCTGTGAATCACACTCTAGAATCGATGGAACTGATGCCTTTGGAGTGAGTCTGGGGTCCTCTTTTATAAGACCTCTGGGGGGCGTAGTCCGCAGCAGACCATAATGGTGACCTTTACAGCCATTATGGCTTGAGCTGAACACGAATAACGGTCCAAATCGGCGATTTGGGGGTAAAATCGGCGAGTTCAAAGGAGAAGATCGGCGGTCTGCCAGAATATGGCGATCTTGTCCTCAACTTAAAGATTTGCCTCCCCAGTCGGCGATTTGGCAGACCAAATCGGTGATTTCGAGAGTTGACTCGGGTCTCAACTAGGACTTTAGTTTCGCTTTCGTGAGAGCCTTCCGAAGGTCCGACATAAAGCCAACGGAACCCTAGTCCCTGTTGACGGGAGTGACTGGTGTACAATCATGTGACAAGACGTGTACTGCCAGTATCCCCCTCCCAAACAGGGTTGTGTGACCTGCAAGAAAAAATTGTTTGGTTATGGCCAAAGCGATAGAGTATTTTCTTGCCGTACCGACGGAAATGATCCGATTATGGTTGTAGCGACAGAATTCTTTTGGCTGTAGCGATTGAAGTGTTGTGACTCTGGCTATAGCGACAGAGTAGTTTTTGGCCTTAGCGACAAAAACTTATGACTTGATTCTGACCGAAGCTACAGAATTTTTTCTGGCCGGAGCGACAAAAGTTTATGTTTTTGTTCTGGCCTTAGCGACAGAACGGTTCTGGCCATAGCGACAGAACGGTTCTAGCCGTAGCGACAGAAGTGATTCGTCTCAGCCCGCAACGACAAAGTTTTTTTCTGGCCGAAGCGACAAAAATTTAAAGTTTGATTATGGCCATAGCAACATAATTCTTCTGGCCATAGCAACAAAAGTTATGCATCTCTGGCCGTAGTGACAGAGTTTTATTGTTAGATTCTGACCGGAGCAACAAAATTCTTCTGACCGTAGCGACATAAGTTATTTGATTCTGGCCGTAGCGACAGAGTTTTGTTCTAGCCAAAGCGATAGAATTATACCTGCAAAAAAGAAAAAATATTTGATCCGTAGAAACGGATTTGTTTTAGCCATAGCGATTGAACGAAACCTACAAAATAGAGACATAATATCATTATACTTTATTTATTGACCATATTGAATTTACCGTGTGATTTACCTTTTTCTTTTGCTAAAAAAATCCGGACGTAGCGTCAGATTTATAATACTCAAAAAATTGGAGGGAGTTTGTGAAACTCCCCCCGAAGTACGTACCTGCACAAGATATGAAATTTCCAAATGAAGCGACGGAAGTGCTGGAGAGAGCTTGTGGTACTCCCCCCGAGAATTCTGTCGATGCGACAGATTTTTGGATTATTGTAGTTTCCGACTGAAGCGACGGAAGTGTTGGAGAGAGCTTGTATACCCCCTGGGAATCCTTTCAACGCGACGGATTTTTGAAGTTTCCGGCTGAAACGACGAAAGTGTTGGAGAGAGCTTGCGATACTCCCCTCGAGAATCTTATACGATGCGACAGATTTTTAAAGTTTGAGGTGTTTCTAATTGAATCTGCGATTTGTGTAATAAAATCAGCGATTCTTTTTAGGAACAGTGGCATAGGTAATTTTTTGCAATTTTCCATTCAAATCAGCGATTTCCTCCTTAATCTTGTGGATAATTGGAAGATCTTGTTGGATTCTGGAGAATATTTGCAAATTTTTCAATTTTGAAAATAAAATATTTGATTCCTTGCATATTCCTTTGTGATTTAAAATATTCGAAAATCAATTTCATATATCTCGCCAAATATTCTCACGCAATTTTTGAATTTTGTGGGAGGATTTTGCAATTTTTCTGAGTACTATATAAATAAGGGTTGGATTATTTTAATAAAAGATTAATTAAACGAAAACAGAGATTAAAAAGAATTACAGACAAAGAGTAAATATAATTACACTGAACATAGACTTAAGTGTAATATCTGTTAAAGATTGTACTTCCTAACAATCTATTATTAAGTATTTCTGTGCAGGTAAATTTCCCTACACTTGAGATTTAAGTATAAAAGAAGCTGGAAGGCTAAAGCGTAATAGTTTCAATAAAACACAAATAAATCAAATGGGCCATTATATACGGGCTAGAGTGTTGGGCTATTGTAGAATAAGTTTGTTAGGATAATTAATTATACATTGTATATATAACACTAAATTAATTAATTGAAGTAAACGTTTTTACTTTCTAATCTACTTTCGCACTGTCTTAATAGACAATTATTACTGTTGACCTAACACTTCCCCCCATTCTTCCGAATCATCACCGCCGGTGTAATCTCAGCGTGATAGTTGTCGTCTACGTCACCGCCGACGTAGAGTCGACGCTTCTGAAAAATAATATTTAATCCTTACACTTATTCTAATCCTCCACGTACCTAATCGACTCCCACAAAAGCCCAAGTTCCCCTCGAAACCCTCGTTCTCTGGTCCGCGATTTTGGGGAACAAAATGTCATTGATTTGTCGAGGGTCGTTCGGCGACTCAATATGAAGAACTCGAATCTGAATTTTTTTCATCCCAATTTTTTGAGTCGAGTTCGGGTAAGACCTGAACGAAACCCAACTCACCCACGTAGTTTTGAAAATTTTGATACGATGGATAATAGTGTTGGTTTAGTGTTTGTCTCTAAAAACACGACACGATTACCCTGTTAGTAGTTAACATGACACACACGATAACACGAAAATATAATATAATATTATTAATTAACTATGTTTTTATCATTTATGTAATAGGGGTAAAATAATATTTTTATATAAAACTCATTAAAATATTGTACTCATAAAAATATACCGATAAAATAATAATGGTAAAATAATAACTATGTAATATGGTTAAATTAATAAAATATACTCATAGATAATAATAATTATTAAAATAATAAAATAATTAATAATAATAAAATAATAGTGTCTCGAGGAAACCGAATTAATAATAATTAATTTTTAAATTTTTTTTCAATAAATTAAATTATATTATATTAGATATAGGATTATTAAGATTAAAAATTAGGGTAAAAAGTTTATCCATTTTAATTTTTTTTTTTACTTTTTAATTTTTTTTTTTATAATTTATATTTTCATAATTCTGTGCAGGTCGCCTCGGATCCGCTCCGTTCCGCGCCCCGGTCACTGGGTCCGGAGAAGAAGATCATGGTATCTGACCCGTCCCGGAACGGATACCGAGATAGAGATGTCCGTCCGCGACCCGCCCCGTTGTCACCTCTATCATAGATTATTATTATTATTAAAATAATAAAATAATTATTAATAATAAAATAATAGTTTCGTCTTAAATTTTTTATACACTTGTGTTACACGAATTAACCTTTTTCTGTCGTGTTACACGAATTGTCACGTCTATTTGGACGGTTATATTTTGATAAGGTTAATGAAAAATCAAAGTATATAGATTAGACTCTAGACATCCAGACTTAGTCATTTTAATAATTTATGATATATCAATTGAGTTGTGTTATTGATCGTGATTGCCAAAATAACAGATAGACATTAATCCAAGATATAACTTTAGACAAAACATAAAAAACGTGTTGGTGTGTCTAGGAATCTACTGTACTGTACGTACCGGCGGCATAATCTACTGTACTGTACGTACCGGCGGCGTAATCTACCGTAAGTGTTATTTTCAATTTTGAATATGATAAGATTATAATTCATGACTCATTTACTCACGTGGGCGATTGGGTGATTGATTGTTTACAATATATAACCTGTAGCCGCATCACATGCATGTCATGATTATCTTATCGTTGTCATTTTTTTACAATTTATGATTTCAACTTGGTAGAAAATAAAACTATATTTTTATGGGCAAGAAATTAAGAGACTAAATCCAATAATTAAATACTACTTTAATCATGGTAAAATCACAATCTTGGATTTAATCGTTCCCATTCTTCTTGGATTTGAGCATTTTGTCCTATAAATAACAAGTTTGGCTGTTTAATATATTTCACAACAAAGTTTTTTTTACTCGATCGAAACTTTAATTTTTAGAGATTGTTTTTGAGATACGACAAAGATGTGTGGGATTTTGGCTGTTTTAGGTTGCTCCGATGACTCTCAGGCGAAGAGAGCTAAGATCCTCCAACTCTCTCGGAGGTTGAAGCACCGGGGTCCAGACTGGAGTGGCATTCATCAATATGGGGATAACTACTTATCCCACCAACGGTTGGCGATCATTGACCCTGCTTCCGGCGACCAACCTCTTTACAACGAGGACAAGTCGATTGTTGTCACCGTAATCAATCAATTGATCGATTAATCATTCTTTTTATCTTCATATTTATCATAAAACCGTTGGTTTGATTTAATTTCAGGTGAACGGTGAGATTTACAACCATGAAGATCTGAAAAAGAATCTGTCGTCGAAACATACTTTCCGGACAAATAGCGATTGCGACGTCATCGCCCATTTGGTAGGAAAGAAATCGAATGATTTGATTGATTAATTATTTGGGTTGGTTTTATACATTTAAATCTCGATCATGATTATTTATGGTAAATTAAGTACGAGGAACATGGGGAGGACTTTGTGAACATGTTGGACGGAGTATTCTCGTTTGTCTTGCTGAATACTCGCGACAATAGTTTCTTTGTCGCCCGAGATGTCGTTGGAGTCACATCTCTCAATATCGGATGGGGAATTGACGGTACGCCCACGGCACGTGTGTGTATTTACTGACTATTTGTATGATTTATTAACTGACTCGTCTGTTTATACAAACAAACATAGGATCTGTTTGGATATCGTCGGAGATGAAGGGATTGAATGACAACTGCGAACATTTTGAGATTTTTCCACCAGGGAACTTGTACTCGAGCAAGACTGGCGGGTTTAGAAGATGGTATAATCCCTCGTGGTTCTCCGAGATGGTTCCTTGTGCCAACTACGAACCTATGATTCTGCGAAAAGCTTTGGAAGATGTAATGTATCAATATTAGCGAGCAATTAAATTAAGCTCGATTGAGCAACTAATTAACACAAGAATCAATACAGGCTGTTATCAAGAGACTCATGACCAACGTCCCTTTTGGTGTTCTTCTCTCCGGTGGACTTGATTCATCACTGGTTGCCGCCGTTATATGTCGGCATCTGGAAGGAACTAAAGCTGCGAAACTTCATTCATTCTGTGTTGGTTTAGAGGTAGGTTATTTATTAAATTAGTAAATCACCTTGTACGATAATAATTTGGTTAATTCGATCACAGGGTTCTCCTGACCTGAAAGCGGCCAAGGAGGTTGCAGAATACCTAGGTACAGTCCATTACGAGTTCTATTTCACTGTTCAGGATGGCATAGACGCCATCGAAGATGTAATCTACCATATCGAAACATACGACGTTACGACGATCAGGGAAAGCATACCCATGTTTCTTATGTCACGTAAGATAAAAGCACTAGGTGTGAAGATGGTGATCTCCGGCGAAGGTTCTAATGAGATCTTTGGTGGTTACTTGTATTTCCATAAAGCACCTAACAAGGAAAAATTCCATGTGGAGACTTGCCATAAAGTACGCATGTCCTTAACTTCCTAATTCCTAATCAATATTAATGATTCCATCATGTAAAAAAAATTAAATTGCAGATCAAAACTCTTCATAAATTCGATTGTCTGAGAATAAACAAATCAACTTTTGCGTGGGGATTAGAAGCTCAAGTTCCTTTCCTGGATAAACAGTTCATGGATGTCTCCATGAACATTGACCCAAAATTCAAGATGATAAATGGTGATAAGGGTAGAATTGAAAAGTGGGTGTTGAGGAGAGCTTTTGACGACGAGGAACACCCTTATTTGCCCAAACACATTCTTTATCGACAGAAAGAGCAATTCAGAGACAAAGTTGGCTATAGCTTGATCGACGGACTCAAAGCTCATGCATCTACTCTTGTAACAGTTAATTTGTCAGACACCATCTGGGCACCTGGATGGTCACCAGCAGATAGAAAATAGGGTGATTTTCTAGAAATGTGATTCCTTTTCTTCTTGTTCTGAATTCTTTTCTTTTTACTTGCATTTCTTCTTCTTTTCCTCCTGAAGAAGCTATCACTTCTTTCTGAATTGGAGCTTGATGAGGTCGTCGTCCAGACTTCAGAGTTTCTTGAGGAATCTGTTGCCTCAAGACTCTGTCCAGAGTTGGCTTGTGCGGAAAATTGGGTGTTTGGATCGATGTGTGCGTCGTTTCCAACTGATGATACCATGTTAAAGCGACGACTCGCTCTTGGAGGAGAGTTGGCCGGAGAAGAGCCAGCAGTAGCTGCGGCGATCGCCGGCAGCACCATTGCGCTGGAGGAATAAACTCAAGTAGCCGTTGGAGGGGGAAACAGAATTAAACCAGCTAGACCGGTTCCTGTGAACCGGGTTTAATTCAAATGTATTTGTATTTGATTAAAACTTAATGTTTACAAGAGTGATATATTTATACTTAATTACATTGACTCATTAACTAACAATTTAACTAATCAATCTAATTAATTTGTTATAATCTTTACTTGAAACATTTGCAGCAACAACCCCAAACTTCCTTTTAATCACGAACGTGTTTATTGAAACTTTTGCGTTTGTAACCTCAAGCTTTCCTTCAATTACTTACGCACATGTTTATTGAAACTTTTGCACTTGTAACCTCGAGCTTTCCTTTAATTACTAACGCACATGTTTATTGAAACTTTTGCACTCGTAACCTCGAGCTTTCCTTCAATTGCTAACGCACATGTTTATTGAAACTTTTGCACATGCATCCTTAAGTTTCTTATATCTGTTTGGGTTAATTGTCTGCATATCATTCTGAAATTCATAATATCACATATGTCCTGGATATTAGATTAGTTTTAATTAAACTCTGGATTTTCAGAGTTAACCTGTTTATTAGGTGTTTAATTAGGTGTTCATTAATCTGTTTATTAATTCCTTTACTCCCCCCTCAAGCCTTGGAATAGATATTGAGTATTCCAAGCTTGAAAAGGGAATTAGTAATCTCTTTATCACCTAATGCTTTAGTTAAAAAATCTGCTAATTGGAACTTGGTTCCTATTTGCTTTATGAATATTTTTCTTTGATTTATCATTTCTCTTATGAAATGACAGTCTATTTCTATATGTTTCGTTCTTTCATGAAAAACAGGGTTATTTGCCAGATAAATGGCAGATTTGTTATCACAGAAAAGCTCTGTTGGTTTTTTGATTTTGATTCTCAATTCATCCATTAATTGATGAATCCATGTAATTTCACATGTTGTCTGAGCTATTGCTCTATATTCAGCTTCACATGATGACCTTGCAACTGTGGCCTGTTTTTTAGTTTTCCATGAGATTAATGAATCTCCCAACATTAAGCAAAACCCTGTCAATGATTTTCTACTCACTTGACATGATGCCCAATCAGCATCACAATAACCTTGCAAGGTCATATTTTCATTCCTATTATATATTAGACCTTGTCCAGGTGCATTTTTAATGTATCTTATTAGCTTGAATAATACCTGTAAATGTACTTCTTTTGGCTCTTGCATGAATTGGCTTAGCCAATTCACTGGGAAGCTAATGTCTGGTCTAGTTATATTCAGGTATATTAGTTTTCCTACTATTTTCCTATAAAAAGTTGGGTTTTGAATTAACTGAGATTTGTCATTTTTAAGGTCTACATGCCTTTCCATGGGTATTGTGGATGGTTTTGCTCCTGAAAGCCCACATTCCTCTAGGATACCTAAAGCATACTTCCTTTGTGAAAGGTATATACCTTTGCTAGAATATGAGACTTCAATTCCTAGGAAGTAATTCAATCTTCCTAGATCTTTCAGTTTAAACTGATTTTCTAATTGGATTTTAATAATTCCAATTTCTAGTTCATTACTTCCTGTTATTATAATATCATCCACATAAACTAAAAGATATATCATGTTCTGATTTTTCTCTCTTGTGAATAAAGAGTAATCTGATTTAGTTTGATTAAAACCAATATTCAAAAGTACACCCTTTAGTTTTTCAAACCATTTTCTTGAGGCTTGTTTTAAGCCATATAATGATTTGTTTAATTTACACACCCTTTTATCTCCTTCTTTTAGAAGGCCTTGAGGTGGTTTTAAATATACTTCTTCATCTAAATCACCATGAAGAAAAGCATGTTTACATCCAATTGGTATAAATTCCAATTTTTCTTGGCTGCTATAGCTATAATGGTTTTGACTGTGACCATTTTGACCACTGGTGCAAAAGTCTCAAAAAAATCAAATCCTTCTTTTTGAGTAAAGCCTTTGGCTACTAGCCTTGCTTTGTATCTTTCTATATCACCATTTGGTCTATATTTTATTTTGTAAATCCATTTTGGACCTATGGATTTCCTATCTTTTGGAAGTAAAGCAAGAGTCCAAGTATCATTTTCTATGAGAGCTTTCATTTCTTTTTGCATTGCTTCAACCCATTTTGGATATTTTGAAGCTTCATCAAAAGAATTAGGCAAATCATGAATTGTTATTTGTTTTAAAAAATATTTTTGTTGTTTGCTTGTCCTATGATATGAAACATGATTGCTCATAGGATGTTTTGACTCATGAAATTCTTTTTCATTTTCAAGGTAATAATCTTGAAATTGCTTTGGTTTAGTTATTTTCCTACCATATAGGCTAGTTTTATCCTTTAAATTTGAATTTATTTGTTTTGAGCTATTTTCTGTTTCATTTGAACAGTTGTCCAGAGCATTTGTGTTTTGTAATTCAGAAATGCTCCTTGAGCTATTTATTGACTTGGTTAGGTCATTTTCTATGATATTTCTATTGGCAGCTTCAGAGATAGTTCTTGAGCTATCATTTGATGCAATTTTAATAGATTCAGATTCATTTTCTGCTTGGTTAAAACAACTGTCCAGAGCATTTCCATTTTGATTTTTAGAAAAACTCCTTGAGTTGCTGCCTGACTTTCTTAAGTCATTTTCTGAATTGACCTCTTTGCCAATTGTTTGTATACTGTTATCTA